>JAWRVF010001529.1:0-61739 GCA_036785485.1 Physcomitrellopsis africana | reverse complement strand
CGTTATTACTTATCGGCCTGAAAAGCAGCAAGGATTATCTGATGCCTTATGAAGAAGATCATATCTTGCGCCGAAGATTGGAGAAGCAGCGCTTGATCAGCAGTGTACGACATTATTAAAGCCAGAGCAATTCAGGATTTGTGCTGCTGTGGTGCCAATTGATGCTGACTTCCTCAACCAGGTACGTGTTGCGACCATTGAAGATTCAATAGTCCTTGATATTAAGCAGCGTATCAATGATGACAAGTTCAAAGTTGAAGGAGATCTCTTATACTTTGAGGAGCGGCTGTATATCCCAAAAGGGCCAGCACGACTTCGAGTCCTTCAATCTCGTCATGACTTTCTAGCTGCGGGACATTTCGGATTCAACAAGACCTTGGAACTCATTTCTCGAGATTTTTGGTGGCCCCAAATGTGGAAGGATGTGAAGGATTTCATCCTCTCTTGTGACATTTGTTCAAGATCCAAGAACCCTCGACATCGCCCTTATGGACTTCTATAGCCATTGCCCATTCCGTGTCTTCCATGGTATTCAGTTTCCATGGACTTTATTACAGATCTGCCGCCATCAAATTTATTTGACAGCATCTTTGTTGTGGTGGATCGACTTACAAAGATGGCACATTTTATCCCTTGCAAGAAGACATCGTCAAGCGAAGATACAGCAAGGCTCTTCTTTGATAATGTGTATCGATATCATGGTCTACCAGATGATATCGTGTCGGATCGAGGAACCCAATTTGTATCAAAGTTTTGGAGATCTTTTTTTAAAATATTGAAGGTGGACATCAAGCTTTCTTCGGCATTCCATCCTCAAACTGACGGCCAAACGGAACGGGTGAATCAAGTTTTGGAATAGTATTTACGATGCAGCATCAACTATCAACAAGATGATTGGACTGCATATCTATTGCTAGCCGAGTTTGCATATAACAACACCCTTCATGGGTCGACTCAAAAAACACCATTCTTTTCCAACTATGGATACCATCCGAAGCTTGATCTATTGAGTCCGTTAACGAATAACAACCCATCAGCTGAAGGATTAGTGCAGCAGCTATCGGAGCTTCAAACCACATTGAAGCTTCAATTGCAAATTGCCCAAGAGTCTTACAAAGCATCCGCGAATAAATTTCGGAATCAAGCACCTAATTTCAAGATTGGAGATAAAATATGGCTGTTTCGATGGAATATCAAGATCAAGCAGCCATGTGGTAAGTTGGACTACCGGAGATTGAGACCATTTGTTATCCAGAAGCAGATCAATCCTGTGGCGTACCACTTAGAATTACCAGCTGCTATGAAAGTACACCCTGTCTTTCATATTTCTCTGTTAGAGCCTTATCGAGAATCGTCTTTTCCTGGAAGAATGCAATGTCTGTCACCTAGTATAGAAATTAAAAACAACAAAGAATATAAGGTAAAAAGGATACTAGATTCACAGCAAAGATGGAATAAATTAGAGTACTTTGTGCATTGAAGCGGCTACAATATTAATGAACGAACATAGGAACCGGCCAAAAATCTTGCCAATGCGTCACAAAAAGTACGGAAATTCCATCGATGATATCCTAATAAATCAAAAGCTGGTCAGTAACAAAGCGTAAAGATGAAGCCTTCTCTGGAGAAATGAATAGAAAAGAGATCCAAGTCTCATCAAAACATAACTTATTGTATTTCGTAGCATCAAGATAACTAATATCAAGGTGTATTTAGATATGGCTAGTGAGAATGTAGATATTGTATTAATGGTACCATCTCAACCGAGTAGCTCACGACGTCAACCTCAAGATGAAGAATTAGAAGAGCCAAGAAGACGTCGAAGAATATCAAGCAGCAGATCACTTGTAATTGTCTTTGAAGTTGAACCAGCTCATGCAAGTAGTGGCGAAGCGATATTTTCAGGTCGTTTCCACAATGAAGATATAAAAATTCAAGCATGGTCTCAAGTGGAAGGTATTGGTCATTATTGATGGCTACAAGGACCCATGAATCATCTGCCTCGTGAACAACAGTTGGAGTATATTGCAAAGACTATGTGACAAATTTTTGATTTCCTACGTTTATGAGTATACATCTCAAATGGCTTCTTGGAGACCTCAAAGCTAGAGGAGGAAGTGATGTTAAGGACATACTTGTTAGAACCTTCTAGAATATTCTAGAAGTTTCTTAGAACTCTCTAGAACCTCCTAGAGCCTTTTAAAAGCTTCTTAGTTAATAGAAGTTACTTGAGAAGCTCCCTAATTGGTGGAAGCTACTTGAGAAGCTTCCTAGTTGGTGGAAGTTGCTTGAGAAGCTTCCTATTTGGTGGAAGTTGCTTGAGAAGCTCCCTAGTTGGAGGAAGCTACTTGAGAAGCTTCCTAGGTAGGAGTATATATTGGAGTCGAGGCGAGGCTGAAGAGTTCTTCAGTCTCGACAACACATCTCTTGGAGCTCTAGCTCACCTCTCTGGTATTATTTTTGTACTCATCTGATTAATCCAGTTCTTGCCACTTCTTCTTGAACTTCTTGTTTAGACTTCAAGTCTATATTTTGTGTCCGTGACAGATACTATCTATTAATCAACGACTATTGGTTGCTTGTTGAATCATCCACTAGCAACTAACGGTCGCTTAATAGTCTATAAGATTGTCCTGTGGTTGTTTGATGGCCTAAACAAAAACCACAAAAATACCAACACTATTTGATATTCAAATTCAATACCTCTAGTAGAAGAAATTTATAATTTAGTTTGTAGCCATAAACACCCACAAACTTAAGAATATAATGAACTCTCAAATCACAAATTTCTTCACCAAATTGAGAAAATGGAAGGATATTCTTGTCAAATGAAGCAAAACGGAATTTACAATCATATCAAGCTATTTTTCACTCTATAAAGGGAGAATCCAAGAGTGCAAGTATGAAGAACTCAAGAATGTTTTATTAAATAGCAAACTACCATCTTCAAGCAAAGACACAAGATATAAGAGCTCTGTCTAAAACACTCATAAGACTTTGCTTGGTAAGAATGCCAGGTTGAGAAAGCCTTTGCTCTTAAATCCTATTCAAACCTACTCAAGTTAATACCACTACATCTAAGAGGATGAATAAGACTTCCTAAACTAGATAAAACCTTATTAACTACATCCATCTAATATAACATAACACCAATACCATGCCATATGATTTGAGTATTATTTTATATTTTATCTTTTTCTTAGCAAATCCAATTTATATAGCTTTTAGAAGTTAACAAGACAAGGGAGTGAAGAATCAAGAATAAAAAGAAAATTTTATAGTTGAAATTATTACATGTAGTATTAGAGCTTTTGAATTTGGTATTATAAAATAATTTATATACTAAGCTAAAAGTGACAAGGAAAAGTTCCAAAAGCTTTAAATAAAGTTTTTTTAAAAAAAACAACAAAAAAAATGGTAGATAAGAACACAAGGGCCAAAGCCTTGAATCAAAATGAAGAAAAGATCTTTAGCTTAGACATGACAAATGAATTGCCAATGGTTCAAGAAGATTCAAGTATAGCATAAAAAAAAGAATTTTAGAAAAAAAAAAAAAAAAAAAAAAAAAAAAAAACATAGCTATAGAAGAAGTGATTCTTTAAGAAGAGGAAACATACAACAATCCTAATGAGATAAAAAAATTAAGAATTTAAGAATTTTTAAGATATAATTCTATTATATAAAGATGAATTTGAATTAGATATATATATGAGAGAAAAAATCAAGGTCGTAGAAAAATACTTCTATTAACTAAGGTTATAAATTACTTAAATTCAAATAAGTTATTATTAGATAAATAATAATTCAAAGAATATCATAACAAGTAATAAAACAAGTCTATAAGATACTTAAAGGACTTTGAAAGGAGTATGGTGAAAAAATTATGGAATAAGAAAGACTAAGAAGGGCATCACAAAAAAGACTTGTATTTAAAAATTCCAAAAAGATTCATGTGGCAAGTATAAGGTTCTTAGTCCTAAGCCTAAATGGTTATTTTTTTTACAAAGGTTTCTTATTAAATAATTAAAAATCACTTTTTAAGGTAAGAATAGTATCAAAAAAAGATATCATTTGAAGATCAAATCTAATGATTATTAAATATTTATACAAGTATGTAACAAATTATATTGTATAATTAAAAATACAAGATTTATAGAATATAGCATAATCATACAATCTATAAGGTGAGACAAAAAAATATAAATATTTATAATGAGAGTATCAACTTATAAAGAGGCAAAGAAATAAAAAGAAAGAAAGATGCATCATTCTTTTAAAAGAAACAAGTGAAAGATCAAAAGTGCGAAAAATATTTTAAAGGTTATATATTCTAATAAAAAAAAATTATTTAATTAAAATTATATATATTATATTAATTATATATTTATATTATTAATAAGTATCAAGAATAAAAATTCAAGGGATATAAATAAATAAACAAAATGTATATCATAGAGAGATGGCAAAAAATATATATATATATATATATGTATATTTAAAATATACCTAAAATGGCTATTGCCAAAGATAAAAATACTAGAGACTCTTGAATCTAGATTAGAAGCAAGAAAGGCATTGTTAAGAATAAAGAAGGCCTCAATCTTGCCTCCACATATACTATTTAACTAAAAAGCTACATAGCAACATCTTATAGGCTACATGACATGTATCCAACTTACAAGATATGTATCTAACTTTTAAGGCAAGTTTTATATATGTGTACCTTATATCCAATTTATTGGACAAGCTTTCAACCTACCAATCACCTACAAATATGTATAAGATCAAATCTATGTTTATAAAGCTTTAAAATAAAATATTAATAATTTAATCTATTTTTATTTATTTCTATCTAATTCTACTTATTCAAGTAACTATACTAGTAATTATAGATGTCTATGATATTATTCTCCCTTCTAGACAACAAGTTCTATGAGGAGTTATAAAATTGCTTTATAAATTGGTAAAGTCCAAGATCTGTCATCATCCAAATTGAGATAATCTAAGTGCTTTATTTGGCAATTCTACAGATGAAAACTCTTGAGATGAATTTGTTGGCTATTAATTCTACATGTTTGTAAAGAAGTTTTATAAGTTGATCCTTGAACTTGTTTCTTCTTCATTTATACCATTTCATTGTTGATAGTTAGTCTTTAGTTTCAATAGATGTCGTTAATAAAAAACAAAGATAAATTCTAATATATTTATTAGATTCTCACATGGCTTCCATGTACATTCACTAATATCATATTCATACCAATGTACTAGTTATTTCTATTTATTTTGGTGATATTTTGAATCCAAGATTTTTTCAACTTAAATTTTTTTTGTTATTATTGATTTCTATTGGTGGAGGTTGCAATTGTCTTCTTTTTTATGTATCCATCATCTTGTATAGTTTAAAAAGAAATATGTAAAAAATATAATGAATCTTCATTATCTTTGATAGATATAATTGATATATAATCAAATTAATTAATTTATTAATAAAAAATAGTCCAAATCTTTGATAATTCAATTTATCACAAAGATAATTAATTTTAATATTATAATAAAATAATCACACCTTATCATCAATTGAAAATTGAGATTTTTTTTTAAAATTGATATTTGTATTAATTTTTTGTCATTCTTGAGCTTCCTTTAATTGTACCTTTATTATTGTATATAGCTTTAATAAACAATTTGTCAAAATTTTTGCCATAGATTTATCAACTTTTAAAAAATTAAAAATATCAAATTATAGATGATAATCATAATTAGCATAGAATGGTGATTGTTGAGTAGAAGAATGTATTGTATTATTATAAGCAAACTCTGCTAATGATAAAAGAATTATCTAATTATCTTAATAGTAGTTGATGTCACATCGCAAATATTGCTCCAATACTTGATTCACTTGCTCTGTTTGTCTATCAATTTGATGATAGAAGGTCAATAAAATTATCTACTTTCAATATCTTAAAAAAAAAAATTTAAAATTTGGATACAAATTGAATCTTTCTAACCAATGTAATATTTTTTGATAGTCTATAATAACAATAGATGTTGTTGAAAAAAAACCTAATTCTTTCTTCACTTGTGATAGTTTGTTTATATGGTATAAAATAGATTATCTTAGTGAAACAATCTGCTATTACAAATATGAAATCATAAGAATTTGAAATTAAAAGATCCCTAATAAAATCCATAGAAACATATGTCCATAATATAGGTAATGGTTGAAGAAGTCTATACAATCAATAACAAGAGATATTTGATTTTGAATTAATATCACATGATTATACAAAATCTTTTATTATCTTCTATATTTTGAGCCACCAAAAATCTCTTGAAATTATTTTCAAAGTCTTATTATATTTAAAATCCTCTATTGTAGAAAAATCATGACAAACTTAAAGAACATGTAATTATGCTTTATCTTTTGGAATATATAAGAATCTTTCAAAATAGAGAAGATTGTCCTTAAATTCAAACTTAGAAATATCACAAGACATAGAAGAACTTTTCTTAATATCATATACAAGAGGGCTTAAGGACATACTTGAAGAAATTTGATGAAGAAATGTTAAATCAACAAATATTATTCATTTTATAGCTCAAAGATGAAATTGCTTGGATTTCAATAAAATTATTTGCTATGGAAAATAAATTACTCTTCCTTCTTTTAGTTTAAGATAAGAGTGTCTAGATAAGGCATTTGACAAATATTCTTATTTTTTTAGTTAATAAATAATATTGAATACAAATCTTAATAAGGACATATTTTAATGAACTTAGTAACAATTTAAAACATATATTGATATAAAATACTTGAAGTTTTGTGATCAATATAAATTATTATTAGATTAGAAGCGCCTTCTAGATAATAATGTCATTCTTGAAATGAATCTATAATTATAAAAAGTTCTTTGTTGTAGATTTTATAATTGAACTTGGTTGTTAAAAATTTACTTGAATGAAAAGCTACAAGGTGGAATTTGTCATTTGCTCTTATTTGTGACAATATTACATCCAAAGCAAAGTTTGATGCATCTATTTTTATAAAAAATGACTTAAAAAAGTCAACTCAATATAAGATTGGTGTTGGAATAAAATTTATCTTTAAAGCTTAAAATATTACTTCAATTCCTTTGTTCTACTTAAGTTTGTCTTTACAAATCAAATGTGTAAGTAGAGCTATAACTTTAAAAAAGTTTTTGATAAAAAATTAATAATAATTGGAAAATCTCAAAAAATATTAAATATCTCTTATTATTTTTGAAATTTTCCAATCTATGATAGTTTAGACTTTTTTTGGATCTATCATAAGACTATCATTTGAAATGATGTATCTCAAAAAATTCACATGGATTGTATGAAATATACATTTTTTATCTTGTTGTATAATCCTATATCTCTAAGTTTTTACAACACACAACAAATATATTGCACATATTCTTTTATATTTTTAGAATAGATTAAAATATTGTTTACATAGTAAATGACAAAATCATCTAGAGATTTTTGAAAAACATCATTCATTAGATGTTAAAAAGCAACTGGAGCATTTATAAGTCAAAAAGATATGATATTATATTAAAAATATTCATACTTGGTTCAAAAAGAAATCTTTAATTCATCTCCTTTTTTGATATATATTAGGTTATATATTCCTTGCAGATCTATTTCAATATAGATCTTAGCTTGATTTAATTGATAAAGAAGTCCAAATAATAAAAATAGAAGATATTAATTTTTGATAATTATTTTATTAAGTCCTTGATAATCTATATACATCTACAATGATCCATTTTTTTTTTTCACAAATAAGATTGAACCTCTTGCTAGAGATTTTGAATGGTATTGTTGTATAACTCGTTATCTTGTTTGATAATGCACAAGGCATTTAGCTGTAGAAAATAAAGTTATATTTTGCAACTAACCTAGAATCTAATAGCCCTAACAAAATCTTAGATAAACCTCAATTGAATCTTAATAATTCCTAATCAAATTCTAATTAAATATTTTAAAAATATTTTAAAAAATCTATAAAAAATCTTTAAAAAATCTTAAAGAAGCTATAAAGAATCTTATAAAAATTATGAAAAAATCATAAAGAAATTATAAAGAACCTTAAATAAATCCTATATAACTCCTAAAGAATTCATAATTTTTTTTTAATGAAATTACAAAGAATCTTAATAAAATCTTTAAAAAATCTTTAAAAAATCATAAAGAACCTTTAAAAAATATTAATTGAATCCTAATCAAATTCTAGATAAATATTAAAATTAAATCAATTATATTTGATTTCTAAGATTAGACAAAAAATATTAATTATAATCTTAATTAAATCCTAGATAAATCCTCACAATCTTAATCAAATCTTGATTGAATCCTAATAAATCCAATCAAATCTTGTAATAGATTTAAATCCTTGATAATTATTAAAATAATTATTGATCTTGATTCAAATTTTTTATATTTTTCAATCTTTTAGTTAAAAACAAGAAAATAAAATTTGAAGAGAAATAATTATATAAATTGAGAAAAAAAGCATCTAATCCAATCAAGTATGAATTATCCCCCTTCTCTAATCTTGAAATTAATCTTTTAGCATCAAAAGTTCTTTTTTATATCATTAACTTACTTGCAAAAATTTTACAAATATTAAAATTAAATCAACTATTAGCTCACAAAAAATCACTTCTATCTAACTTCTAGATTATTCAAAATCATAAAAATCCTCATTGACCCTCAAAATCCAATTTTTGAGATCCTAATCCACTTGATTTAAATAACTTCTAATCTAACCATTTGATTAAGATAAAATTTATCAAACACATTTACAACAACTATTTTTACAAATCCACAAAGTTTAAACTTTAGATTTATTATAAAAGATACATAATTTTTTAAAATATAAACTCCTTTATATTCCACAAAAATTAGAATTACACAAAATAACCTTGACTTTGCAAAGTTCTCACAAAATGATTATCTATTCAAATCATCCAAAGTCAATGTTTAAAGACACCTTACTAAATTTGTTCTCAAATTCTACTTTCCAATCAACAAAAGAATCTTTTATTTGTCATAAAAACATGGTGTTGTACTCTAAAATCAAAACTAGACCCTAATTCACAACTAATCCTCCTTACGTATTGTCCTAAGGTTTTATTAGATAAGTTTTTATTGAAAGCTATTTTTTACTTTTATCTTTAAATATCTATTATATAAGTTTTAGTAATCTATCTTATTTTGACTTATTTATAGTCCTACAAAAAATAAGTAGAAGCCTTTTTATAAAAAAAGATTGCATAAATATATTTTTTTTACTTTTTTTAATTTTTTGCCTATGATTTTTAAAGAAATTTTATTACTAAGTCTTTTATTAAGCTCTTCTATAATATAAGTCTTTTTTTGCTCTTTCATCCTATACTAGTGTTATAATACAATAGCATATGAAGTTCATGGCTAAATTTTATCAATATATATCTTAAGTAAAGTCAATTCATTTTGCAATAAGCTATAGATTGGTCCAAATGTCAGTTGCATCCTTTCTTAAAGATCAATTGAGCAATCATAAGGACAATATTTTGATAGAATATCTATATTTTTTTTTCAAACATGTCTTAATATTCTTTACATTATATTAGAAGGTTGCTTGATGTCTTTCCACCATCAAAAATAGGTGTTGCATAAATAACAAACAACAATCTTTCATTTGCAGTGAGGATAAATGTTCTTATTCCTACAAATAAGGATTTGATTGTTCTAAATTTATAACCTATTACTTGAATGGGAATGCCTTTAGATATATTATGAAAAAAAATAAGATAACAAGAGATTCAAATTAATTAGAGGTTATACTTTTCTAACCATGGTAGATTCAAAATAATTAGATTGATAAGGGATCTAATAATATTAAATATTAAGAAAAAATAGAACCTTTACAAGATTCTATATAAGAATCCAATTGCATAATTTTTATTGTAGCAAAGCAAATTTGTTTTCTGATACATTGTCTTTTCAATAGCCATGCTCCTTATTCTATAATTAAATTATTTTTTAGGATAATATTGAATAATGTATTTAGATTCTCTATAATATAAACACAATCTTTCTTGGTAATGTTAAGATTTTTTTTGTTCAAACAAAGTTTCAAGCATATTGCATCAATTTTTATATTTTCCATTTAAAAATATATATGTGAAAAAGGTATTGGTATAGAAAATAAGTTATAAAGACGTCATAGCCTACTTATACGCTTTTTAAATCACAACTCAAAAAATTAATTATCATACTTTACAGCAAATTCAATTACTTGACTCAATGTTTAAGGATCAAGTAAGTTCAATATTAATTTTTTTATTTCATATTATAATCCATAAATAGATTGATTGATAATTATAATATTGTTCCACTTAATGTAAACTATTAGTATTATAAATACACCATTCAAGTAGACTAAGATTCCAAAAGTTTAAAAAAATGAATAAAAAGATTCACTTTATATTATAAGCAAGGAGCTATGATAAGGCACAAGAACAAGAATAAGACCAAAAGATCCAAGCTGAGCCACAAAGATTGTGTTAGTGAGATTAAGGATCCTCTTAGCCTCAACACCTATATATACTAGTTGCAAAAAAGCTCTTTAAGGAGTTTTCTTGATGCTTAGAGGTGTAGCAAGCCTTAGATCCTTCTATGACTATCTAAGATCTTCTAAAACTTCCTAGGATCTTCTATAATCTTTTTGGAATCTACTAGAATCTACTAGGTCTTTTATAAAATCATTGAAAATCTTCTAGAATCTTTTAAGATTAAATAAAATATTCTAGAATCTATTAAGATTAAATAAAACTTTTTAAAATCTTCTAGAATCTTCTTCCATTGTATATTAGTGACATCACTTCTTTTTTTAGTTCTAAATTTTATAAGGAGAGATAGAGTCAAAGTTGGTTAAAAACAAAAAAAAATCAAAGATATATCGTATAATATCTACTACATAATCCAGCTATCTTTTACAAATTAAAAGATTCATTAGTCTTTGCAACTATTGATAGTGACCAATACATTTATTATAGACTAATTTTAAACTTTTATATCTTTATTATAAAAATGTTCTTTAAAATCCACTTCAAGGCATCTTTCATGGGCATGTTCTACTTTGATGATAATTGCTATACACCAACTATTCTCCTTCTGAAACATGTAGGCATCCTTTAAAATATAGTAGATTATTCTTGAACTCAAATTTAAAAGGATCATAAATCTTAGAAGAATTATTCTTGATATCATGAACAAGAGGGTCTAAGAACATACTTGACTGAATTTGCTTGAAAAAAGTTGAATCAACAATCAATGTTGATTTCATTGTTCAAAGATGAAATTGCTCTGGTTTCAAGAGGACCATACTTTGTTGCTCAAAAGCTACATGTGCTTCTTTTGATGCAAAATAAGAATGTCTAGAAAAGGCATCGGACAAACCTTGTTGTTTTCTTGGCCGCTAAGTGATAATGAACTTGAATCTTGACATAGACATACTCCAATGAGCTTGATGAAAATTCAACACACGTGCCGACATGAAATACTCAAGGTTCTTATCAGCCATATACATGGTCATTGGATTGAAAGCGCCTTCTAGATAATGATGCCATTCTTGAAAGAAATCTATAATTGCAAGAAGTTCTTTGTCGTGGATCTCATAATTGATCTTGACTACTGAGAATTTTTTTGAATGAAAAGCTACTAGATGAAGTTTGTCATTTATTCCCATTTGTGACAAAATCGCACGCAAGGCAAAGTCTGATGCATTTGTTTCCATAAAAAATGCCTTGAAAAAGTCAACACAATATAAGTTTGGTGCAAAAATAAACAATGTCTTCAGAGCTTCAAGTGCTGCTTCCACTTCTTGATTCCATTGGAGTTTGTCTTTACAGGTCAAACATGTAATTGGAGTTACAATTTGAGAGAAGTCTTTGATGAAGATCCAATAATAATTGGAAAATTCCAAAAAGCATTGCACATCTCTTATTATCTTTGGAATCTTCCAATTCATGGTTATTTGGACTTTCTAAGAATCCATTATGAGACCATCATTTGAAATGATGTATCCTAAAAATCAACTTGAGTAGTGTGAAATATACACTTTTCCATCTTGGCATACTATCCCGCATCTCTAAGTTTTTGTAACACTTGACAAACATGTACTTCATGTTTTTCTATATTCTTAAAATAGATCAAAATATCGTCTAGATAGCAGACAATAAAATTGTCTAAGAATTCACAAAAAACATCATTCATGAGATGTTGAAAAGCAGCTGGTGTATTTGTAAGTTTAAAAAGCATGACATTATATTCAAAATATCCGTACCTAGTTTAAAATGCAGTTTTCCATTCATCTCTTTCTTTGATGCATACTAGATTGTATGCTCCTCTTAGATCTATTTTTGTGTAGATCTTAGCTTAATTCAATTAGTCAAGGAGTCTTGATATCAAAAGTAATGGATATCTATTCTTGATTGTGTTCTTGTTGAATCCTCGATAGTCAATACACATCCTCAATGATTTATCTTTTTTCTTCACAAATAGAATTGGAGCTCTTATTGGAGATTTAAAATGGCATATGAAATTCTTAGCCAAATTCTTGTCAATATATGCCTTGAGTTCAACCAGCTCATCTTGTGATAAACTGTAGATTGGTTCAAATGGTGGTTGAGTTTCTTTCTTGAGGTCAATTAAACAATCATATAGACAATATTTTTGGAAGAATATCTACATTCTTTTTTTCAAAAACGTCTCAATAATCTTGATATTGACTTAGAATACTACTTGAAGTCTTTCTATTGTTGGAAATAAGTGTAGCATAAATAACAAAAGGTGATCCTTCTTTTGCCGCATACATGAAAGCTCTTGCACTTACAAATGCAAGTTTAATTCTATTAGACTTATGATTTTTTAGTTGATTAACTATATAGTTAGTTATACTTTTAGAAAAATTAAGAGTATAAGAAATCCAATTTTTTTGAGGATTGTATTTTTCTAACCATGATAGACCTAGAATGAGTGGAATAGAGGAAGATTTAATTATGTTGAAAATTACACAACTATTATGGCCATTTACTATTACATCCAAAGGAAGTGTTTCATGAGTAACATCTCCAGAAGATAAAGGATGACCATCTATGACTTCTATGTGTACAGGTTTAGGTTTTTGTACTAACTGTATTCTATGGCTTTTAACAAATTTTTTATCTAAAAAGCAAGCTGAGGCTCCCAAATCTATTAAGACAGAGGTTTTGTAATTATTAGGTCCTAAACACACATCTATTATAAAACAAGGAGATGGTTGTGAAGAGAGGATAGGACCTTCATTAGAAATTATACAAGATCCCAATCACACGGTCCTTATTGTGGTTGCAATACGAGTTGCATCACGTTTTCTATACATAGATCAAAATTTTGCTAAGAAAGCTTCTAAATTATCCAATATTGGATCACGTCGTTTAATAAAAGATGAAAACCAAGATAAGATAGAACGTAAAAGTAGTGTACCAATAAACCTAACTTGCGAGCCTGGAATTGAAAAACTTTACGGTTGCAATTCAATCACCAATTGAACTTAGTTGATGGATTCTCAAAACTTGGATCTTGTACCATCAAACTTCTCAAGTAGACCAATTTTTGGTTCTTTGATGCTTGGACAATGTTCCAATGGATGAGGAATTATATGGCTTGGTGTAGATGTTGAAGCAACTCCAACCATATCTATATCTTCATTGTTTGGTAACCTTGTTGCTCTTTATGGAAGTACAGTGAGTTGATGCATTGCAAAATCATTGAATTATTATAAATGCACTCTTATCAATTTGTCAAGGACATGAACTAGAAAAAGATGTCTAATCTAATAAAAATTGTATAAAAAAAAAGTCACAAAATAAGAATAAAAAATTATGTATATTCGAAGAGAAATTGAAATGGCTATTGTCAAAGACTAGAAACATGAAGACTCTTGAAACTAGACTAGAATCAGAAAAGGAGTTGACAAGAGTGAAGAAGACTTTACTCTTGTCTCTATTTATATTATCTATCTAAGAGCTATGAGGCAATATTCTATAGGACCTCCTAGACATGTCTAATTTGTAAGACACGTGTCAAACTTGCATGACAAGTTTTCCACATGTGTGCCATGTACTTAGCTTGTTCTACAAGCTATCAACATGTGCAATACATGGCTAGCTTGTTGAGCAAGTTTCTGACCTACCAATCACTTATAGACATGTATAGAGGTGATTCTGTATCTATGAAGCTTCTAAAAAGCTTCTCTATCTGATATTATCGAATTAACTTAATTTATCTACTTCTATTGATCTATATTAATTAGATAATTATTGGAGTAAATCTTATGTCAGTGACACCTTCTCCACCTTGATGTCAATCTTTTGAAGTCAATAGCTCTTTTATGTACCAATCACTTTTTCTAAAAATTTACATAATTTTTGAAAATTAAATCAACTATTAGCTTTATATAAAATATAAAAATTAAAAATTAAAAAAATCAATCTAACTAATAAATTATTTAAAAATATTAAAAACCTTCATTAATCCTCAACATACAATTTTTGACATCCTAGTTCACTTAAATTCCAATAACCTTTGATCTAACTATTTGATTAAGCTCAACTTCACAATACAGATCTAACACAACTATAATCACAAATTCACAAATTTTCACTTATAGATCTACCACAACACTGACAAAAAATTTTATGATATGAATCTACTTTATTTTTGCAAAAATCAAAGTCACTTGAATAAAACCTTGACTTTGCATAGCTTTTACAAAATCATCACAAACTCAAAACTTTAAAACCAATGCTTAAAAAAATCCTATCAAATTTGTTGTCTAATCTCAATTTCTAATCTAAAAAAAAAAAAAAAAAAAAAAAAAAAAAAACCTCCATTTACTATAAATATATGGTTTTATATCTTAAAATCTAATTTTGATCTTGATTCATAATTGACATTCCCAAATATCAATCTAAGATTTTTTAAAATAATTTTTATTATAAATTATCTTTTATTTTTATTTAAAGATGCTTGTATTAATATTTTTGCTATTTTATCTTATTTTATCTTATTTATAATCTAATAAAATAAATAAAAGTCTTTTTTATAAAAAAATAGCATTAATATTAAAAAAATTATTACTTTTTTATCTTTTATTTATATTTTTTAAAATATTTTTTTGAGAAGTCTTCAATTAAGCTCTTTTATAATATAGATCTTCATTAGCTCTTTCATTTTATACTTATTTTATAATATGACAATGGTTTGTCATCTTGAAGTTGATGACATGAAATGCTCAATTGAAGTAGCTTAATTGACATGGTATTATCATCTTAACTATTCATATCTCACTATGTAAGCTAAATCAAAGATGTGTCACAATCTTAAGGTGGAATAGAACTACCTCTAGGTTTATTAGTTTGTATGTATATGAGGATTAAACTTTAAAATTTTAAAGACTATCTCAATCTCTATTATAAAAAATTACAAAGTTTAAAATGTATTATATTTGGATATGCCAGATGGAAATATTATTTAGCACATGTTGCCACTTTAGGTCTAGAAAGATGTCGTTAATGAAACTTTTGTACCTTTTGTGGCACATTGATTAAATTTAAAGATTTTATGTGTACTTACTAATGCTATAACTATGCCAATGCACAAAGTACTTCAACTATCTTTATTTTAATTTAAAATTAAGTTCTTTTCTATCTCAAATTCTACATGGCTATTCACTTCAACATAAGGCGATAGTAGTTGTATTCTTCTTAATATGTTTGATTTTCTATAAGATTTTAAAAGAGATGTATAAAAAATAAGATATAACTTTATGGATGTTGATAGTTCCAATCAATAATCAATAAAGTAAATTTATTTTTTAATAAGAAATGGTTTTAGCCTTTAGTAATCTACTTTGTCAAATGATTGAATAGTCTTTATATTGCATCAAAGTAATCATACTTTATCACCAACTTAAAATGGAGGTTGTTCCTTCCTTTGCATGTCACCTATCTTTTTGGAATGTACTTGAACTTCTTCTAGTTGAAGTTTCAAAAAGCTTAGATATTAGCAATTCGGCTTGCAAAGCCATCTGTAGCTAGATTTTTAAATCTACTAACAAATAATATATCTAATTTTGGATAATAGCTATGATTGAAATAAAATAGAATTTATTGAATAGATGCATGAATTATATTGTAAGCAAACTCAGCTAGAAACAAATAAGATGTCCAATTATCTTATTAGTAATTTATGATATACTTTAAATATTGCTCTAAGCTTTGATTCACTTATTCTATTTTGCTATTTATTTGTAGATAAAATATTGAAAAAAGATTGATATCTATTTGAAGAATCTCAAAAAATGACTTCCAAAACTTAGACATAAATTATAATCTCTGATTTGATATAATATCATTTGACAATCTATAGTATCAATAAACATTATCAATAAAGAATTTGGCCATTTCTTCACTAATAATGGTTTTTTTGTAAAGAATAAAATATGTTATCTTAATAAATCAATTAACAATTACATATATAATATAAAAATAATTCAATAGTAGAAAATTTGTGATGAAGTCCATAGAAAAAAAAAAAAAAAAAAAAAAAAAAAAAAACTTCAGTTATTTTGAAATTGATAGCAATTGAAGAAGTCTATATGTACAATATTAAAAATTCTTTGATCTAGAACATATGTCACAAGAGAGGACAAATTTTTTACCACCTTTTTATATTTGAGGCCAGTAAAAATCTCTAGAAATGAATTCCAATATCTTATTGAATCTAAAATATCTCGTAGTTGGAAATTCATGATGTATTTAAAAAATACAAAGGTGCAATGGTCCTTTTAGAATAGATAAACATTCTTCAAAATAGAAGAGACCTTCAAACTTAAATTTATTTGAATCATTGTGGATATTGCTAAAAGAATGTTTAACATTAGAAACAAAAAAGTCTATAGTTAAGGTTGCACAAATTTAATCAAAAAATCAAGAATCCATTGGAATTAATATAAATTTTTTTTAAATACAAAATTTCTTGGATTTCAAGAATGTCATCCATTATTGGTCACATATTGCCTCTTTTTTTTTTTGGCGTAAGGTATACTTGTCTATATAAAGCATCTGATAATTCTTGTTGCTTCTTGGATCAATATATAATGTTGAGCTCAAAATAAGATAAAGACATGCTCCAACAGGCTTAATAACAATTTAAAATTCAAGCCAATATGAAATACTTAAGGTTCTTATGATTTGTATAGATAATCACTAGATGTGAAGGATTTTTTATGCAAATGGCACCATTCTTAAAAAAAATCTATAATAGCAAGAAGTTCCTTATTGTGGATCTTATAATCAATCTTTACAACTAAGAATTTTTTGAAATAGAATACAATTAGATGTAGTCTCCTTTTTCTTCTAGGTAGAAATAAGACTACTTTCAATGCAAAGTCCAAGGTATTGATTTCCATAAAAAATAGCTAAAATTTTTTTGATGAATTAAAATAGAGATTGTGATAAATATTATTTTTAAACATTTAAAGGCTTCTTTAGCTTTTAATCTCCATTCAAGCTTATCCTTGCATGTCCATTGTGTAAGTAGAACAAGTAATTAAGAATAATTATTAATGAAGATTCTATAAAAGTTTATAAATTTAAAAAAGCATTGGATATCATGTACCAATTTTGGAGTTGTTTAGTTGCTAATGATCTTAATCTTAT
The DNA here is from genome assembly GCA_036785485.1 of Physcomitrellopsis africana. Lineage (NCBI taxonomy): Eukaryota > Viridiplantae > Streptophyta > Bryopsida > Funariales > Funariaceae > Physcomitrellopsis > Physcomitrellopsis africana. The sequence continues at coordinate 43,962 of JAWRVF010001529.1, read as the reverse complement.
TTGGATCTATCATTAAGTCTTCATTTGAGATGATATAGCCAAAAAATTCTACTTGAAATTTATAAAATATATTTTTTTTTAATTTGGCATATAATCTAGTATCTTATAATCTTTATAAGATAAGATAAATATGTCATTTATATTCTTTTAGAATCTTAGAATAAATCAAGATGCCATTCAAATACCATATAAAAAAATTATCAAGGAATTTATAAAATATATTGTTCATCAAATGTTAAAAAATAGTTGGTGCATTTATAAGGCAAAAAGGCATGACAAGCAGTCTTCTATTCATTTCTTTTTTTTATGCATACTAGATTATAAGATCAATAGAGATCTATTTTAGTATAGTTCTTAGCTTCATCCAATTGATTAAGGAGCCTATGTATCAATGGTAAAGAATAATAATTTTTTATTATTACTCTATTGAAGCTATAGTAGTTAATGCATATCTGTAAAGATCCATCTTTTTTCTTCATAAAGAATATAGGTGCACTAATAGGAGATTTTCAATGTTGAATAAAATTCTTTGTTAAATACTTATCAATATATTCCTTTAATGTTGTAAGCTCATTTTGAGATAAGTAATAAATTGGACCAAAAGGTGGTTGTGTGCCATCTTAAAGATCAATGGTATAGTTGTATGGACAATGTTTTGACAAAATATTTGTATTTTTTTCAAATATATCTTTAAAATCTTTATATTCTTTTGAAAGAGTTATTAGAGTATTTGTTACTTCAGATGTTAGAAATGGTATAAACAACAAAAGAAGTGCCCTTCTTAGATGCTCTTATAAAAGCTTTAGTTCTATTAAACTAAGATTTTATAGTTTTAGATTTACAAGGTATATGGTATTTTCTATCAAGTTTAGTAATAATAGATTGTGAAAATTTATATATTTAAACTTAGAATTGTATCAAAATTTAGAATTATATTTAAATTTGGAGGTTTAAGTTGTTATAATAATTTATAAAAATATTACAATATAGCAATCATATAAATTATATTTAAAAATCTATAATACCTAATATTATTTAAAAAATATAAAATAAAAATTTAATACATAATTTTATTAGTTTATTAGGAAAATTTTGATATTTAATAAAAAAATTATATTTTATTTTTTAATTTTAAATATATAAAATATAAAATATAAAAATAATTATAAATTTTACTGAAATTTTATTTTTAAAAGTTTTAAAAAAAAATTTAAAGAAGTAACCATCTATTTAAAATATTCTATATTAAAAAAGAATAAAATAAGAATTTATTATATTAATTTATACATAAATTTACTAAGTTAATTTATTACATAAAATAATCTGAAAATAATATTTAAGTTAAACCAAAATCATTTCAAGATAATATTTTCTAAACTTTTTTTTTTACTTGTAAATTATTGAAGAATTTATTTATGAGTGACACATTCTATAATTGACAATTTATTTTTTTTCTTTTAAGAAGCATCTAGATTTAAATACAATAATATATTAAGTAATTTATTTTATTTAATATTTAATTTTATATTATATTTTTAAAACTTAAAAATTAATGATCTTAGAATATATATATTATCGTTATTAAAAGCAATAATATCTTATATGAAATATATTTTATAAAAAAAACTTTATAAGTCTAATTTAACATCTAAGTTTGAATTTTTTTTTAAATAATATTAATAATATATTACAATGTCTTGTAAATATTAAGTATATTTTATTAATAAGTCTTACAAGCTCTTTAAACTCTAAAATTAAGATTTTTATGAAATAAATATTTTAAAAGATAAGAATTCTATAGTAGTTTGAATTAAATATTATACACTTTAAAATTTAGCATTTAGTACTATTTCACTTTCAACTAACAAATCAAAGCTATAGAAATTGTCAAATTTAAATTTTATATCTAAAAGATTTTTAATAAGTTAAAATTAAATATAATCTATTTCAATAAATAATAAATAATAATAAACACACTTAAAAAGTCATCTCTAATATTAATAATTTAAAAAATATTATATTTATTAAATAACTTACAATGCTATAATTATATTTGATATATATATATATATATATATATATATATATATATGTTATGTTGTATTTTTTAAAAATATGTATTATTTTATAAATAATTTTAGTTATAGATATCTATCAATTTATATTATTAGTTATAATTAAATTAAACTATAATTTATTAAATAATATTATTTTATATATAAAAAATATAAAATAAAATAATTATAGATATTAAAAATTTTACTATATTAATAATATATATAGTATTTAGGACCAAGTAAAATAAAATAAAAAAAACTGTTTTTGAAAAATTTATTATCAATATTAAATTTTATTATAAAACTGCCCTTTTATTTATAATTTATAGCCTAATTGCTTTGTAATTTTCAACAAAAGATTTAAAAATTCTATAAAATTTTCTAATGAAGCTAAAAAAAAAAACATATATTAAAAAGACTTTAAAATATATGTAAAGTTTTATGATTTTGTTAAAAAGATTATTAAAGGTTTTAAAATATTTTTGCAAGTTGATGTGGTTTTTTTTTTTTTTTTTTTAACTACACATTCTTAAAAATAAATAATAAATAAATTTAAAAAATTATAAAGATTAGTAGTAATTCAATACAATATATCTAAAAAATCTTAATTTATTATATATATATTAAGAAATTAATTAATTAATTAATTTTTTAAATTTTACTTACTCAATAAAAAATTTTATTTAATATATGGCTATAATATATATTTTTTTTAATAAATAATTACCAAAATAATATTATTTTTTATTACCAAAATAACTAATAAATAATTACCAAAATATAATATTTTTTAAATTGCTCTACACATTAATAAATAATTACCAAAATAATATTATTTTTTATTTTAAACCTATCTTAATATGATAAGGTCCATGTTTTATAAACAAAGTTTTATCTTTTTTTATTTTAGAGTATGAATAATTGGTATCAAAGTGAAATGTTACTAAAGTGGTCTACAAGATTATTGTACAAAGTTGACTTAGATTAGACAATGATATTATAACAAGATTATCCATTGAATAGAACTTTAGTGTGAAGTTATTACTATGCAAGAAAGCAATATTTTTAGTCAATATATTAATTGGTATGGATATGCTATTTAATTCTATCTAATTTTTTAAATTATATTGATTAATAATGTGACAATTATTAATATGATTATATTATATGGTATTGGTACCCAAATTATAGGCCATGAAGATTTCTTATAGTATATGATCAATAAGATTAGTGGAAGTTAAATATGGCACATTTTTTTTCTAAAAGTTATTTAAATGTATGTATATATATATTGCAATAAGTAATTAAAAAAAATGATTGAAGTAGTAATTGGTGAAAGAAATTAAAATGAAGGTGTGGCTCCTATGTCTTTATTAATTTCAGATTTGATATTATCTTAAATATATAAATAAAACTAAAATATGGACTGTAGTTTCAGCCATTTTTTGAAAAACTATATATATATATATATATATACTTCATATATTATTAAAAAAATAGATATAAACGAGGGTTCTACATTGCATAGTCACTACATTATTCTAAGAGTGTTTGCAAAGAAAATATTCAACCCCAAGTATTAATGTGTAGAGCAATATCAATATTGGAACAAAAACAATGAAAAAACAGAATTCAGCATGGATGTATATCACACCATCCACCGCTGAATGTTTACAACTCGGACATACGAATGCAGGATGACGTGGACCGTGGTCAGCTGGATGACGGTCATTTTACGTTCCCAGGAGGGAGTTCCCGACGGTGCGTTGTCAGTTGGGAGGAGAATCTCCAAGATTTCGACAGCACGAGTCAGCAACAGGATTCTCTAGAACTAACTGCTGGGAGACCGCGGATTGAGGCCCGGATGAGGTGGCATATTCCGGGCATCAACCCAAAGTCGAACAGAGTTCTTGGAAGGGCAGGGGGCGGGGAAGGGAGGGCTGGGAAGGAAGACAAGCTCCTCGGCGAAGGCGGGGTTGGGTGGGGCTGAGGGGCTGGTATCTGTAACCACCGTTATTGTTCTGGCATCGCCACTCACATTTCCGTTTAACAGCACTGTGTGTCGCCTGCACGGGCTTCAAGCTGCGCAGCTCCACCGTCGTATTCATCTCGTCGGGAGTTTTGTCCCGAACGCATTTAATTGAAGTGTGCGGACGGGAATTTTGTATTCGAGGGGTGGGAATCAGTGGTTATACGAGGAGTTATACAAGGAGTTGGACGAGGAGGAGGAAGAGGAGGAGGAGGAGGTAGAGGTGCCAAGGCGTGAGAGAGGTTGGTGGAATTGGTTCTTCGTGTGTCTCTCGCTGTCTTGTGTTGTCGCGGGTGGGTGTATCGAAGGCAGATGGAGGAAGGAAGGGTAGTGCAGTGAGTGTAGTGGATGATGATGCTGTGTATGTGGTGCTTCTTGGGAAGGAGATACGTGCTGTGGGTGGCAGGGAAGGGGAAGGAGGGGGCGGGAAGTAGTGGTGGTGGTGGGTGTGGCGAGGGGGTTTGGAGGGAGAGGGGCGGATTATGGTTCAGGAGGAGTTTGGGTGGTTGGGCGATGGAGTTAGGGTTTTTCGTTTGGTGATATTGCTTTTGTTGTGGTTGGGTTGATTGGTGGCGGGGCTTTTGCGGTGTAGAGTAACGAGGTAGAGAGAAGGTAGAGGTTTTAGGGCATAGAGATGGAGAGTGGTAGTTGCGAGGGTTGGCTGGTTGGAGGGTTGGTTGATTGGATTGTCGGCTGGATGGCTGGATGGCTCATGGGTGCTTGCTTGTGGTGACTCATGCATTTGGCTTGCAGCTTATCAGAGGTTTTAGGGTTGGTGGCACAGCATGGCGGGCATAGGAGGGCTTGTGGGAGGAAGTGCTCTCGATGATGAATTGTGAGTGTTGTGGTCCGGGTGACTTCATTTTCATGGGCTCCTGTGGATGAGTGCCTCCCTTTTCTCCCTCTTGTTTGTCAGCGTCCTTTTATTCTGGTGTCATAACAAAAAAAAGAACATCCTCTTGGCGAGGCATTGGAAAACTTTTGGTTTCCATGAATAATCTTTTAACATTGTAGTTCTGGGGTTGGAGTGTCCATCTTGTATCATGACGTAGTTGTGTGCACATGAGAGTGCTTTTGGCGATTGACTTTCATTTTCTCGTGTTGCTTGGTGGTTTCTCAGGAAGCGAAGCAATGTCGTCCGCTTGCGGGGACTTCCATTCAGCGCATCTGAGTCAGACATTGCTGATTTTTTTAAGGGGCTGGAGATGGGGCCAGATGGGGTAGTTATTTGTGTCAACTTTCAAGGTGCGTCTTTCATGCAGTACTCGCATTGATCAATTAGCAGCCATATTGACGCAACTTTTAGCTTTAATCATCAATTTTTCATAACGATGGACGTCTCAACTTATTCATGCGCAGGAAGGTCTACTGGGCAAGCTTACGTTCAATTTGCCACCGCAGAGCTTGCGAACAAGGCTCTCGAACGAAATCGGTACACGTACTTCAGGAACTCACTTTCTTGCAATAGCATTGTACTTGCAAAGTCGTTAAAAGAATCTCATGTTTCGTTGCAGAATGCATTTTTTATTAGTATTTCGTCTGCTTGTGGTATTACAGGCAACATATTGGCAGCCGCTATATCGAAGTCTTCAAGGGCCACCCAGCAGATATGCAGGTGTGTGTGTGTGTATATATATATATATATATTTGCCTTCTGTTCTCGCTAGCTTTGGTTTTTAAATTCAGTGATGGCAGCCATTGGTGGATTGAGGTGGAAATTTGCGTACAGGGAGCATTGCGTATGGTGGGCCGAGGGAGTGGGACTGTGACTGGGAGTGGTGCTGTTGCTACCGGGGGCATCCTCAACACGGGTATTCCTGGTATGTCTGGAAATCCAGATATGCGCTACTCTGGAGTGGTGCGCATGCGTGGCATGCCTTATAGGTCAGTAATGCGTAATATTTCATTATGAATGTTTAAGCGGTAACTGATGTGTTGGTTCTCATTTGGAGTTGTTGTTTTGAAATACTGTAGTTGACGGGTAATATGTGTCGTTTGTGTGAACAGTTGTACATCTGCGGATATCACGGCATTTTTCAAAGGCATGCAGGTCGTAGCCGATGGCATCTTCCTTTGTACCCATGCTGATGGGCGCCCAACAGGGGAGGTGAGTACTCTGTGGTATTAGTTTGATGATGCTTTCAGTTTAGAGGTTCAGCTTGTTTGGCTCACTGTCTTTGTAACCAATAATCATGAATCCAATTTGTCAAGCGAAGAGTTTATATGATATCTCTGGCATATTTGGTATGATAGGCATTTGTTGAGTTTGCAAATGAAGAATTAGCTGCACGAGCGATGCAGTTACACAGAGAGCCTATGGGATCGGTGAGTTCCTCGCTTCTTTTTCATGCATTTTTTATGCGTTCTTTTTTGTTACAACCTCTGCTAAACGGAAGTCATTGTATTTTGGCTTTATTCCTTGACATGCGTTGGGTTGGGTTGGACAGCGTTATGTGGAACTCTTTCGCAGCACGAAAGGAGAAATGATGACAGCCGTGCAGCAGCGAATGTATGGCATGTTTTCTGGTGCCGGAGGGTTTTCTCAGTTTGGTGTCGGCCAGGTAAGAGAACTAAATATCACCTGGAATAAATGTAGTTCATGTCCAGCGGATATACTAGAACCTGCGGGGCAGGATCGTATAGAGAAAATCCGTTTCTGTTACTTGAGGCAGTCGAAACTTCACTAAAGTGGTTGTGTGATGTCAGATCCCGGGAATGATGGGAGCCTTCGGAGTTCAGGGTTTGACGGGGATGAACCTAGCCGCTGTACAAGCCGCTGGCTTGGGAAGTATGGCGGGCCTTCAAGGCCTATCTGATACATCTGAACATGTTTGTATTAAAATGCGAGGGCTTCCTTACAATGCTGGTCAGAGGGAAATCATGGATTTTTTTGAGGGATATAACATTTTGCCAAATGGCATACATATTGTTATGGGAGCTACAGATCGTCCAACCGGTGAGGCTTTTGTGGAGTTCATTTCTTCTGATGAAGCCCAGCGTGCAATGGAGCGGCACCGGCAGAACATCGGCTCACGTTACATAGAGTTGTTTAGAGCAACTAAAAGGTATAGTCTGGAATGTTTTGTGTACTTCACAAACAGTATTCTGCTATAATTGTTCCCCAAGAAAATCCGTGTGCATTTCAAGTTAATCTTCTGAAAAACAAATTCTTCCCTACAAGTTCGTTGTATCAGTTTACAATGAAGTGGGACTGCTTCATGAGTGTCGAAACTGCTTATACTTCCGTAACGTAATCTAAGTGACAGCAGTTTCGATACTCTTACCACATTTAGAATGACGGTCTGTTTGCCAGGTGTAGCCTATCATGTTCATTACATGTGATTTTTTGTTGTTGTGGTAATGTAGTGAAATGCTGCTCGCAACTGGAGGATTATCAAGTTTCGGTATGGGACAGCCTATGGATCCAAGTGTCCAACTGCTGCTTTTACAGCAACAGGTATGCTGCCTTGAGGATTGAAACTATGGCCATGAACCACTTAGAAGACCTACTACCGCTCACTTATTAGTTTGATGGTCCCTAATCATATGATAACTTGGCCCTCAAATCTTGCAGGCAGCCGCAGGGGCTTTTGGAATGACGGGGCTGATGGGTGCTCAAGCTACAACAGGCAGCTGGGCGGATATGCAAAATGCTGCGGCAGCTGCAGCCAGCTTTTATCAACGTCAAGCTGCTGGCCTGACCGGTTCGCCTGCATCTGTTTCGTCATTCGAACCATCCTCATCATCCAAGATTCGGGGACTTCCATACAGAACGTCGGTGCGAATTGGTCACGTGCATATTTGATTTAAAATCATGATTTGCATGCCGTTTTGACTAATTCAGAGTTTCAGGATATTCATGTGAGTAGTCCTGATTTTTGTTTCCTGTCTTTTTATGGTCGATGCAGACGTAGTTTGCCCGGAGCAGATCGATGACGTACAACCCAGGATGTTCCAGACACACAGAGGCTAAATGAGTGATTTTAATTTTCTTTTTCTTTTTTTCTTTTTTCTTTTTTTCAAAATACTTATGGCTCTTCGAGGGAATCGTCATTTCAGATTATTCCTTATGAAACATCTGAATCACACGTATCATTTCTTAGCATCTGATGCATGATGGCGTTGTTCCCATTGCTTAATGAATGTTAGTACATTCCTTGGCGATTATATTTTAATTTTCCCAATTTCTTATCTTTTATTCTTTTTTGGGTGTAGGACACTTTCTGTAGGTTCAGGTTGAGGAAAAACACTTTTTGAACAATGCGATGGACCCCAGATGTTTATACAGGCTTTGAAATTAAGGTATAATCATGTGGATTGGCTCATTACTTGAACGCTACCATGGTCGGTCAGTCATCAGTGTATCATTTCTAGCTGCTGTGTATGCTACGTCAAATCAGCACCCTCATTTGAGCTCATTCTGCCTCCGGCCGACAATCATATGCGAGTCAAAGCTTTTTGCTGGTTAGACCCGACAATTCCTTGAACCTCTTGTGAACCTTGAACTTCAAACAACCTTTATTCCTACAGAATCGTCCTCTCCACAAAACTTTAGTTGCTCGCTATGGAAGGAATGGAGCTTATTAATCTTGCGGGCACGTCAATCATCATCCCACTCGACAGGACAACCCATGCCGGCAGCGACGATGTGAGGGTGTCTATTCTAGTCCCGCCTCCATTCTCCGTGCGAAGCAGCTCTCATCATCTTCATCTCCTCTGACACTGGCCGAATCACAACTCTTTACAACTCCCCTGTATCAAATGCATTTAACACCCCACCTGTTCAAACCCTAGTCTCTCTCACAATGTAGCTGTCATGGATGAGAGTTGCCACACAAGCTTGTGATTGTCTCTAGAATCAACTCGGAGTGAAGGAGATGAGCATGGCATTGAGGGTATGTCTCCTTCTGCATCTCTCAGTAAATTCAACTATCGTGTGGAATGATGACCCACAAGGTGGAATTCTTGTGACCTTTGTGACCTTGGCCTTAGACTGCTAGTTGGCATTTATATGGGACATTCTACCACTTGTTAAAGAAAGGGGATGGTGTTATTGAAAAGCCAACTGTAATGTTTGAGTTGACATGGTGTTGAATTTGTAAGACATGGTTTTGTGTTGTGGGCTTACATTGGACCTCGGTTGTTGAGAAGAGTGTGGGTTCACATTCAAATTATGCCCTTAAGGCATTCACTTGTATTACAGACCATGAAATATTTTTGCTTTAAAAAGTGTTAAATAACATGTGCCCAGTGATAATTGTTTTTGTGTTTAATGGTTTCTGTCACCTACACAAACATTGATAAAATTCATTAATGAAAACAATTAAAGCTATTTTTTTGTTTGCATACAAACACATAGACAAATGTGTATATACAGCTTAAATTCAAATTATTACTGTGTAAACTCAAAATAGAAAAGTTACTCATAAGTTGAAAATTTGGAAAAGAAATGTAAATATTTGTTTTATTTTTATAATTTTTATGTGTTTTATAATTCATTTGACATTATACAATTAAATTTAACACTATGTTTTACAATTAGTTTTAAAAGTGGTTAACAGTTTAGGAGATTTCAAAGAATTTCATTATTTTCTAGTTAATATTGATTTAAATACTTATGTAGTTTAAAAAAAATGTATCAATCAGTTTTTTTTCACATATTTGATTTCTATTCAAGTTTGTTTTGATGAAATAATATATTACTTCCAATAATTTTAATTTTACATATTCTATCATGTAATATTAATAAGTTTCAATCAAATTTATGTGTGTGTATATATATATAAATATATATATCTATGGTATTGTTAATGCCACTACAATTTTTGTTGTTGTGACTAGAACTTGCCACCCACTCAACATATTTTTTTAGTTTTTTTTTAATTCCAATCAAAAATTTTGTTCAATCAAATGGTTTGAAAGATATTGAAAAAAGGTGGGCATGTGATGGATGGGGGGTTGTGGTGGCAATAGCAAAAATTGTAATGGCATTAGTAGCACCCTATATATATATATATATATATATATATTTACGTATATAAATTCTATTGAAATAACTTTAAATTAGATTACTTGATTTAAATTTTTAATAAAAAATTATAAAATTATAATCATTGTAAACATCATTTTATAATGAACTTAAACTACTATTTTATAAATTATAGTATTAATACTTAAATTATATTTTGGTTTATGTTAATGATTCTTTTTATCTATTGAATATCTTTCTAAAAATAAATTATAAATTTAAATTAATCTGAAGATTTATTAAGTGACAATTTTATTTTATTTACATTAATTGTGTTTGGTGGTAATGGTTTTCTAATACTTTGATTGCTGAAACATAATCAAAGTAACAATATAATGGTTGGCTATAAACATTTTAGGCCATACCAACTATAAATTTTTTGATGCAATATTAGTATTCTAATTGGTAATATTTGTAATGTACTTTAGTATCAAATTATTTTATATAAGAGAAACCTTCTAATTATGTCATATGCATGTATTAATTTGCAATAACAAATATATCTTCAATAACACTTATATTTCAGCATGTAAGTCCCTCGTGATTGTTACATTCATTGGTTTTTTTTTTTTCTTTCACAGCATTTTGTAGATTTTTTTAACACCAAAACAAACTTTTAAAAACCTATGCTTGCAAGAATATGCAATATATAAATGTAAATAAAAAGAACAATCTCATTATTATCATGTTTTGTACATTTGTAATTTACATTTTTTCATAAAACTTTGTTGAATTTGTACCAGTATCACCAGATGATCTTCTAGTGATGTGGATAAACAGTGCATTCAATTATATCCAACAATTATCTTACTATGCCAATATTTTAGTAATTGCGATATAAAATTTCAAACATTTCATTATTAACATAAAAATACTAAGAGTGCTTAAAATAAGGGGTACTTTATATTTAGGGGACAAAGTGAGAAGCCACAACTTCTAAATGTTTTGATTGGTTGAAATCAAGTACCTTCTTTGAGATAGCTTTAAACTTAGAAAAATAAATCTAAAGATGCTAAGACAAAAAAATGAGGTGGAATAAGCGTGATGGACACCAACCAAATTACTTTGGTTGGTACATATGAAAAAATTTCACTCTAGTTATCTGTGATGGTTGAATTCATGCGACATTAACATGTGAAAATACCTTATGAATCAGACTTTTACAGCCCCAAACCAGTGCTACCTATCCAAGCCAAGTGGTACTTAGTGCCCACAGTAAGAAAAATATAGACAATAAGCAGTAGCAGCCCAAGTTTGAATTCAAGCCTCTACACTGTATACGAATCAGCTGATTCCAATCGTAACTGTAAGGATATGGGCTTCGAAATATCCTTCGCAATTGCGCCCAATAACAGGGAATTAAAAAAAAATACAGAAGAAACTGAAAGTGTAAAAAAATCCAGGGTGGACTTGAATGAGGGTCTTACAAGGGTCTCTTCTGAGTAAATGGTATGCAACAGTGAACATAAATTCAAGATAAGAGTATGGTAATCCCCAAATCAACCTGATCCCCAAATCAACCCCAATGAACCACTAAACCCAAAATGCACAACCATGCTTCCAAGAATTGATGATCTAAGACCCATCCGAAACTGACGCTACTAAATTACTAATGCTTCTTCATGAAAGTTCGTGAAAACCTGAAGATGTCCTCACTCAACTACTTGAGTGGGTCTGTGTCCAGTATTGCGCTTATGCCGACTGAAATCGGATACAAACCGAAAGGTCTGCCCACAACCAGACACCATGCATGTGTAGGGCCTCTCCCCTGTGTGAACACGAATATGCTCCGTTCTAGCCCAAGCCCACTTAAATGATTGAGTGCAACCTTTCCAAGGACACTTCAAAGGCCTGTCATCCAGATGAACTCGTCGGTGCTGAAGAAGGTACTTGTGCATATGAAAATGTTTCCCACAGCCCTTCCATGTACAACGATTCTTTTTATGAAGTTCGAGGTCACGAACAGAATCAAAGGCCATAATGCAGCCTTCAATGTCACACTGGAATTCTCCCTCTAGATCGGCTTCACATCGTTTGGATGCTGATGATTTTTGATTGCCGTTCTTCCGCTTTTTGGTAGTTTTTGTGTCTTGATGTACACTGGGATGGTTAGCGCTACCTTCAGCTTCACCCTCATTCCCTGCACATTTGTCGGCTCCCCATTCAGAATTCATGCCAGAGGTACATATACGCCGCCTTCTCACAGTAGCAGTTGAACCTGCACCAATAGTTACCAATACGAGTCCTCTATAAGATAATAATTCCAAATTTCGTCGTATCAGATTGCAGTATACTTCAGCAACTTCAAGACAAATCCGATCTCCGTGCTCATAACTCACCATTTTCTACTGCAACTGAGCTGAAGTTAGAATTGCACCGTAATAATGTAAGAAAAAAAGCATTTGAAGCGGAAGGTGCTCACTTGTCAAGCAGTTAAAATGTAGAAAGAAATCCGGATCTGCCTGAACTCCAGAACCACATCTACCCGAGCTCAATTTGGAATCCACCCCAACTGGATCGTTGCTACCATCGTCACTTGTGTGATTTTCATCATCACCAATTGGAAACACGAATTTCTCTTCTAGTGGTAAATCTGATTCTAACGTCATATGTATACAACTTTTCCAATTTCTACTTTTGGTGCGTTTGCCTCTAACCCTGCGGGGAACTAAAATAGGAGATTCTTCAATAGAAGGCTCCACCAGATCTTGTCGAATTTCTTGCTCATCGTTACCTTGAGGTAAAGACTCTGTACAGTAAATGGAAGTTGAAACTGAGGTCGGATCATCTATGTTTCGTGTCTGCGAGAGCAAGGACTTGTCAGGAGAACAATGATTAAACTCCTGCGGCAGATCTTCAACTCTAAAATGCAGGTATTCTTGCGAAATGATCTTACTAGGACTTGAATTAGTTGAATTCTCTAACGATCTACTATTGCAATCTTGAACAGGCTGTAGATCACTGTCATTCTGTACTTCCCTCGATTCTTCATTTGATTTGAGTTTCGGCTCGTCGTCACCTGCAGTAATCTCAAAATGGTTGGAACTCATATCAGGCTTCAATCCTCCGCTACCTTCACCTGCCACATCACGGCTTCCTGGCAAATCCTTTGTCACTTCGTCACCTCTTATAGATTTAACATTTCTCTCAGAAGTCAGAGGTTTGCGAATAAAACATTCTCCATTGTCACGATGACCTGATCTACTTTCTCCTGTCGAAGGTAGAGACTCGTTCTTTTGCTCATTCACTTCCACGAACTTCTGCTTTTTTACATCCAACGAGACCTCATCGAAAGTGGGCTTTCGCTTCAATCGGTTTACCAACTTTGCTGTAGATATTCGTTTATGAAAATTGAAATTGGAATTCATCCAAGTAGCATAACGACTCGGAGTGGTCAAAGGGGTACATGGTACAGTGATTGCTTCACTTGTACTTAATTGTCTGCACAGCTTTTGAAGTGCCTGGAGTTTAGCACCTCGTTGAAGAAAGCCCCCAACAACAGCACAGGACTGGCTCCCTCCACTGTGCGCTGTAACATTGTTTGCACTTGAATTTGCCAGACTAGCAGCAAGATATAAATCTTTTGATGAACTAAATTGTGGTGAAAAGGAGACGAAATCATCATGACCTCTTTCTGCGGCTATATCTGCACCGGACACATTTGTTGAGCTGACAAGAAAATCAACTTCAACATTGCCTCAGGAAGTAAGGAATAAATTTTCATCTGACAGACTGTTCATATAGAGGACGCTTAAGAGTAGAAAATCTAACAAGCAAACGAATATCCGGAAAAGAAAACCACTGAAATAGACAATAGGAAATCACATTTAAATAGACCTAAGAATAAAAAGGAATTGAATTACCGGACAATTGAAGAGGAAGAAGAAAAGAGTCAGTAGATGCTATTGGTACTTCTCGCCAAAGATCATCTCCACTGCTGCCGCGCAGAGTAGTTTGAGCGAAGAAGCCATCATCAGAACCACCCAATCTAGATGGTGTTGCTTCGCTTTTCAGCTCATCAATCTCATCCTCTGACATTTCCAAAAGAATCTTCCACTTATTAATAGGCTTTTTAGTATGTAATTCTCCTTTCGGTGCACGGCCATCTGTAGTGTACTCTGCTAACCGAGCAGGCCGCATGACTTTGCGCAATCTCCCACTCTCAATAAAATTATGTACTACGTTGGAGGTGCATAAATTTGCAGCAGCTGATGTATTGTCAACTAGCCCAGTCACATTACGGCATCCACCAAGTAAAGGATGAAGCTGGTCAGCTCTCCATCCTTTGCCACACCACTGTCTAATTATAAAAGATTTTTTCTCTTTTCTTCCCTTGCGCCAAATTCTGCTCCCGAGCTCTTCACTCTCTTCACTGGAGGGGTTTCCATTCGTAATCTCAACATCGTTGGAGAAAGAACTGTTCTGACCATAAACACTTAATCCCAACAGGTCCACCCAATCACTATCTCCAGGAATATACTGTTCCGCTTCCACAGCTGCAGCTATTACTTTGTAATCTTCATCTCCTGCTTTCTGGAATGGAACTGCCCTCCACTGATGCTGGACTCCAACTTCTGCAGCTATAGCTTTCGCGTAACGCTCAACCTTTGGAAAACCTGCACGGAAATGCGTTATGAGACCAAGAAAAACTCACAAATTTCACGACACCTTCTACTTTCATGATAGTTTTGAGCGAATTTCTACCAACAGCAGGAACTCCTGCCTAACGTAGCGACTATACAGAGTTCCTTGATTATAAGGAACTTAAGCACATGAAGTGACCAGTTTGTTCAAATGACTCGGAGATAGGGACATTTCAACATAAGGATTTGCAAATGACAAGAACAAATTTCCAACAGTAACTAAAAAAAATGATAGGAACTCTGAAAAAGAGTCACATGCTTACTGAAATTACAGATGATGATTACGGTGCCCCCTCCAATCGACTCCAACCTCTTCTGAGCAGCAATTGCATGTTCAAGGCACAGCACCCGAGGCCTTGCAGCACCCTTCAGTATCTGTAATTGATTCGGCGCACTTGAACCTATCTGCGATGATTGCACTACTCCATGTATTTCTCCGGTTTCATTGACATTTGGATTATGAGTTGCATATGCAACAGCCAGCGATCCACTGTTGTCCAAAGCTTCACCTACTTTAATTGAACTATCTGTCGTAACAGAGCTGCCCTCTGCCAACTGCCTATCTACCTTCAATGTGGGGGTGCATGGAACTCCCACTGTCTCAATTGGTTCCAAAGTTATTGCAGGAGCATCAATCGCGCATGGTTTAGAGTTTTCATCACAGCTAACAAGGAGGTCGGTCTTCTCAGAAGGATTCTCTGACCTCATAGTCCCATCGTCAACATTTTTCAGAGCCACCTCTTCAAAAGAATCGAAGAAACTATCATGAGGCAGAGAACAAGTGACACACTCGCCAAAGGACAGTGCTGACTTTCGCCTTGCTTCATCCCTAGCCACTGCTTCGTCATGGTCACTCTTGCTGTTCGACTGGCAATAAGAAAATTCAGTCATAGTCCTTCCAGAATCTTCCCGTGCAACCCAGGATTGCTTGTAACTTGCCGACTCAGTGCTTGACTTCCAATGTTTCTCTGACAATTCGACTAAACACAAAGTTGTCCCCTTCAGAGCTAAGGACTGGCTGTCTGGCGGTGAAATGTTAATCCCTGAGAGTTCTGAATCGAGCCTTAAATTCTTTGAAGTTAGTGAACTTGAATTCATTTCACTATTTGGTGAAGGCGAGGCCAAATTCGAAGATGCAGGTCGTGGCACGAGATTCTCGGAATCTAAACCAGATAAGTCCGCAATATGATTTGTAGGTCCTAGCGGAGGACAGCCCACAACATTGCCCTCATCGCCATGTTCAACTAGATCGTACTCATCAACATCAGAGTCATCATAAGTAGCGGCCAAGAGTTGCAGCGAAGAAAGCGTTCCCTCCACATTCATTTTCAACTCGATACGTTCTAGAGAACACTTCGTACTCTCAGCATTTGAATTTTGCGCCATAAGGTCAATCGAGACTGCTGACCTGAGTCCAGATGCAATATCATGGTTCTGCTTGTCGACCTCTATAGCATCTCCAGCATTATTGTTGAAGGTTAATCCAACATTTTCAACACAAGATATAGCATTAACATCCTCAGAGGAAACATTTTTATCCCTTTCAATATCAGCGGACGCGTCATTGCTAGAGTATTTATATGTGGGACACTCTTTCAAATCAGGGGTCCAGACTTCTAGCTCCTCGGTCAGATCCTCATACACAGCATCTGTGAAAACGTCAGGAGTTGTCCCCTCAAGCTCCAGTAAGGGATGCATTTCATTCGGAAGCATATGAAAATCAGCTGACTTTTTATCAGCTTTACCAGGTAACACTCCTGATGGTGGGTTTGCAACACCCTTGCTCCTCCGACTACCTGGACCTGCGAGCAAAAACTGCGCTCAATACCAGCATGACAGGAGGAGGTTGGAGTGGGAGGAGAAAAGGAACGACAGAAGTGGCAAACTCAGACATGGTTGAAACACACAAAAATTATGCCTATGATGAGTAAGGGTCTGCTACTGCCTCAGAAATTTACAAGACAAAGGTGAAAACCATATCAAAGCATACTTGCAAAGATCAAGAAATTAAGAGCCGGATTTAATGATACGAATGAAATTAATTAAATTGAAGCAAAGAGGCAAGGAATAACCTATATAAGAAGCAAGGAATTGATGGCTGCAGAACAAAAATCAAATCTAAGAAAGAAAGAAAGGAAAGAAGAAAGAAACACTAAACGCTTTAAAAGTTACTCCCAAGACGGAAAGTATACCTGATGCATGGGAACGTAAACGCCTAAAACTGGCCGCAGCACTTTGTGATGGTCGAACAATAGCCATGCCAGTATAGCACAAGATACCGCACGCAGCGCATGGCATAGTACTTAAGTCACGTGGTAAGGCTGAAGTTACAAGATCGTCTCCATATACTTGCTCCTTCTCAATTTTACAGTTAATATTATTCAATATGCAAGGCTCTCGGTTCTCCTTATGCTCCACAGAAGAAACCTCAGCGGCCATTGACATTAAGGCAGAGCTGGGTAAAACTTGTACGTCAACAGGGCTTTCAGCTGCAGGAATTTCCAAAGCATCAATTATAGAAGTAACTTCATCTTGATTCTTCTCATCCACTTTGCAGGCCTGATATGAATCATTCCACTCTGACATATTCGTGATTGCGTGTGAAGCATATAGTTTCGAATCTTTCACCAACAAACAGCTTGCGACTCCATTATCGAGTAGCTTCCCAATAAAGTAATTTTGCTGGATCACGTCGTTGACAAACATGGATTTGACAACCTCTTCACCGACCCTCTTTTTCTCCTTCAGTCGGGAGCTACGCTTCTCAGAAGCTATATCAAAAATAGGCCTGTCAATAATTCAACAAAGAAGAGCATTAAAACATCATATAAACAATACAAGAACATCAACTGCATATAGTAGCACTCTATCAAAGCGAACAGCGATATTTTCCTGTGATGTTAGAAATAAAGAATTTACAAACAAAGCCAGATTTTAAACATAAATAACTAGTTGATTTTACGTGAGGAAACAAAGAGGCGCCGCGATCAAGATTAATATTCACACTGAAATTGAAATTGAACAAACTAAAAATTAAAAATTAAAAAATGTCAGAAATTGAAATACGTCCAGACCTCGATAAAAAAGACATTGCTAGCATATACAAAAGCTGCTGATGAGAGAGCATGGGCAAATAGTTCATAGCCGCACGTCGCACGGATGCCTCCCTTGCAACTTCCAGCCAGCCTGGAGTTGCGAAATTTGCTGCCTCGCCACAATTAAATCCTGAAACACGTACCCCAATCCGCTACAGATAATGTTCATAACTGCATTGAAGATATAAGAACACATTCTAAAAATCTATTGGTTTCTTTTTGAAGAATTTCAATGGATATAAAAAAAAGGCACGTCTAGAACAGCATTAGTACATGGGTTAATAATCATAAACCCAGCAACAACTACAAACGCAAAAGCAAGTAGGAACAAACCGTGGCTGAAACCTAGATGATATGCACGAGGAAAGGTGACCACGTACTCCCCAGCATTCTGTACGAGCCTGAAAATCAAGCCAGTCATAATTTCAATGGGCAATTTACCTAGGCCGAGAAACAATCAATTACTTTAACATGTTCACATCCAATCAGAAGGAAAACCCATAAACGAAGTGACATGGCATTTCTAGTTTAGTCACTTTTCTCTAAGAAGCAACTAACTGAGAAGGGCCTTGGTAATGATATGAAATTATCCAACAAATTGAGTGTTCACAACTTATAATCAGCTGTTTAATCACAACTAGTTAGATAAATGAGAAAAGATAACTAATCAATGTTCAAATATGTTTTCTTATAGGACCTAAGATACCTGCAGCAAGGCACACCTGCTGCAACCAACACCTCTGGAGACATGACTGTGGTCTTTTCACCCAAGCGTGAAAAAGCATCTGCAAACAAGACATACAATCATTTCCTCATATTGATAACATGAACTCCTCTTTGTTACGTACATTCACCGTTGTCGAAGAAATTAATCTTGACAAACTGTAACACCCAGATCATTTAAATCGTCTTCTTACCTCTCTGTAATTTCAAATAACTGCTGAATATCTTCTTTTGCTCAGGACATCCCATATTGCAACCTATAACCAAAAAGCAACAAGACCATATACGCAAAAATTCACTGAGCACTGCCCATAATACACATCAAACCTATATTCTTGAGCATGGGTTGTGAATTTTTATAATTCAATATCACAGACCACTTTGACAGATTGTGATCAACAGAACGAGACAACATAGAATTACTGAGTTAAAAACGACCTTTAGGACCTTCGTTATGTAACAGGCAAGCGGAATGATTGGTACCTTGTGCATTAAGCTGACCACCGTACCCATGAATTCTTACGACCTCTTCAAGTGCGGGGGCAGCATCTCCAGGCACAGCATACCAGGTTTTGGGAGCACCAGTGTGTAGGTAATTGAGACTGTGTAGTTCATGGTCCTCCACGTGCCAAGCAAACCAACTAAAGAGCATTCCTATGTACACCATCGGAGAAGTAACCCCTGCCACGATTCACACCATCATCCCGTTTCAGCCATCTACCATACTTCTGAACGGCTGAAACGTAAAAACTGTGTTTAAGACATCAGTGCTTGCTCCAAGAGAATCAAAATAGACCAAACTACTGCTCTAACATAGCTAGACCACACATGCACCAGCATTGCCTGGCATTGTTTCAGCATCCGATGATAAACATTAGCATAAAATAGTACGATAACGCCACGGTTGAGCATCGGTGCTAGTAACCTGACTTGAAACCCCTTCACAGCCAGCTTTGACAACAGCCACTACATCCGAAGAAATTCGACAAGCACACTTTGACAGGTATAAGTCGAGGACTTGCACCTCAAACAGGACAGGGAAGAACACAGGAGAGATAGAATGCAGATAAGGGAAGGTCAAAATAACCTGGAACTTCATCGGGTATAAACCGCAGCAAAGAACCTGGGGAGCGGGCCACTTTTCGCATGTTCCATGCACTGTTAGAGAGTTTACAATCTATACCCCTAGCAGTGTCAGCGTCAATTCCTGCACCTTTCGAAGCCTCTGCTGCATCTTCTGAAATTCCTATATGCTTATTAAAACCAACCTTTTCTTCCTCTTCCGGCCTTGACTCGTAATCCCCAAATGCTTCCGTAGGTGTAGTAGCCTCATCCAAAACCCCTCGACGTCTCGGAGGCAAAGTGGCTTCCCTTGGCTCAGCAAATGCCGAACCCGGTATATCATTCGCATACTCTATTGAGATTGGTTTCTCAAAGGCTGCCTTCCAAAAGTGCGCTTCGACTGCCAGAGGAGCTAACTCTTGCGAGGTACCCAACCGGTTGCGCGCAAAAATCTTGGCCTTCGCTTCAAACTGATCCAGGGTGTATGTCTCCCCGCTTTGCCAAACCAATTTGTGTACAACGGACTGCGGTGCTCCTCCTCTCACTTTCCGCGCATTCCATCCTAACTGCTGCCTTCTTGTTGTAAACTTGGCCTTACCCCCTGCCTCAACCTCCAACCCTACAGCGCTGGCGGGAACATTTCCACCGCTCATGCTCCGTGCAGGACACATGTTCCGGCCCACGGTGGGGATTTCTCCCGTCGCCGTCGCATCTTGTGAATTGGCCAGCGACAAATTAAGATTATTAAACACCACCCGCTTGGGAGCTTTCGAGTGCGGCGGCACAATCTTGCAAATGCCATACTGCGAAGCTTCTTGCTCTATCTTGAAAATGTAATCTATGGGGTCCAGGAACTCTGCCTCCGTAGGGTGATACTCGGGAGCCAAAGCTAGGCTTTTCAGCCAAGAAGGCACGTCCACCTCCGCCATATTGGTGTACAACCCGGACCCCTATCGCTATTCCTACTGCTACCTATTCCTCCTCACTTGGGGCACCCACTCTCTTCCTTCCATCCTCCGAACTTGCTTCTGTAAACCCGTGTCATGATCCATTGCCTCGACAGTAATTGTCCAAGAAAATAGACGAGCGAAGTAGCAGGAATAGCTGGGCAGAAGCATCGGTTACTGCGTGTGTCCAAATTAACAAGACTAATAGTTTAAGTCCACTTTTTCAAATCATCATGCGACCCGTTTCACTAACAATCCGTAGAAGCCTGCTCAATAAAACCTCGCCCAAATTCCCTTTCCTCAAATTGATTTCTAACTCCCTCGCTCGCGCTGTCAACTCCCAGCATCCTAAAGCTGAGCCCTGCTTATCCTACAACCTGCCATCTACAATTACCCCAACACCTAACCCTTCCTATCCGTTCCAATCATCGTCTGCTCCTGCTCCAACAAATGCAAGCCGACCTAAAAATACAACCACATTCTTCCAGGGCCAAACTAAATCACTCCAAACCATGCATGCATCCCCGTCCTTGTTAACACTTGTATCTAACTAAGGCTGTTCCGTCGGACACAAACGATGCCTCCCACACACACCTGCTGTTTCTGCTGCTCCCTCTTCTGCTGTTGTTGGCTGGCTCGCTGGCTACCAATCCCTCTCCTCGTGTTCACGCATTATTGTCCACATTCCCTCTGCCAGTTCTCCACCACCTCCGATCCACCACCCGCCAAAAGCCCGAGAGAGGGTGCAGAATAGGTCACCAGCAATGTCTGCCAAATTCACCCCACGCGCGCTCCAGTGCCGCATCAGCACATGACAGGATTCGGTGTCTCAGGGCGGAAAAGCGACACAGCGTGGCGGGCCAGGGAGGTGGGAATAGCGAAGAGCACAGGGATGAAGGCAGCAGACAGGAAGCTGGAATTAGGAATGCGAGCGAGGGGGGCAAAAAAGGGGAAAAAGGACACGCAGGGGGAAGCGAGAGGGAGAAGGCCAAGTACACGGACAGCGAAGGAAATGAAACGGAGCGAGGGGCCAGCAGCGGTGGATGGAGAATGCCAAGGACGCAGAAGCTGCACAGACACAACAACAACAGCATCCGGAAACCGAACCAGGCACCGCCTCCTCCAGCATCCCACCCCAGCTCCTCCTGCTGCGTCCCCGATCTCCCATCCCGGCGCCATTTTTAGCCTCCCCGCTCCCCGTCCTCATGCTTTCATTGCCCCTCGTCCTCACTCGCTCGCTCTCTCCCTCTGCTTCTCTCGTACGCCTCGCCCTGACTCCCTCCCTCCCGGCCTCCCGCTCTCCTCGCCCTCGCCTCAAATTTTCTTACCGCTGCCGCCGCTACTCCTCGATCCTCTTCTTAGTCGCCTTCGTATTTTTTCCCTTCAAGCTCGTATTCTTCATCATCAAGCTCCTGCTCCTCCTCCTCCTGCTCCGCATCTTCACAGTCCAAATTATTGGAGGCTGCAGGCCTCGCAGCCGATTCGGGTGGTCAACTTGCTGCCATTTCTCCCTGGTCTTATTGTTATTTTATTCATTAGATTAATATATGTAACTGTGTCTTCTTCAGCTGCTTCTTCTTAAGGCCCCACCGTGTTGTTGTTGTTAGTTGTTTGTTGCTGATGTGGTTCCTCCTCCTCCTTGTCCCCATAGCCAACTTGGCGGCGCTTCAAGGGCGCACGCACGTCATAGTCTCCTCCTCCAAGGTTGGTTTCTGCCGCCTTCCTTTCAAATTCAAATTCTACCGAACCTCCCATCCCTTATCAAATATGTAAACAATTACATAAACAAAATAAATAAACAAATAAATAAATAAGTATATCACAAACAAGCATATCTTCTTTGCATGTGCGGATTTGATTATCCCTGAAGTTTCTTAGGATTGTGGATAATTTTTCTTGGTTTAAAAGGGTATGTGTGTTTACATTCTTATCAACGGGTTTCTGTTTTGAATTTTGTTAATATTGCTTTGTGCTTTGAAATTTGGGATTGTTATATTGTTGCTTTGTACAATTGTGTACTTATTTAGATAAATGAATAATTAAATTGCACTTGAATCTTATTCATTTATGTATTTTTTTTTTTTGAATTGTTGTTGTATACAATGCAATGTTTTTGTTATAAGTAACATCATTGAGAAATTTAATTTTGATAAGAAAAGATTTTTTTATAGTGTATTTGATTATTAATAAAATAGTTAAAATTTGTCATTGTGTCATGTGAAAATATAAATTAAAATCAACAAATAGCATTAAAATTTATTATTTTAATAATATTATATTTTATAAATATCACAAATATATAGTTTCACAAATAATTGTGTAATTATATTAGTATAATTTGTGCTGCTATAATTGTAAAATTTTTAAAAATTATATGTGTTTCTCCATCTTCAATTTATCATGATTAGTTTGTATTGGTTGTATATAAATATATATCTTACATATTAAACATAATAGTATTTGTTTGTAAGTATCCATTCAAAAAGCCATCCATCTTTTTTTGCATCTATTTATTTACAAGTTCAACCAAAAAAAAATTAACTAATATAATCACTATTAGAATAAAATTCTAAATCCATTATATATAAATATATAAAATATATTTTAAAATATCATATATTATGTAGGTTTTTTAATTTTTATAATTTATTTTGATCTTAAAATTTATTTTATAAAAGTATTTTTATCCATTCTATTAATTAATTAAGATAATTTCATATTACATATTATATTATATTTTAAAATTAAATTTACTATTATTAAGTAGATAATATCTTCTTCAATATCAAAGATTCTTCATGGATGCATATTGGATATATTGGAGCACAATGTGGCTATAATAACTTCTCCAATGAATGTTTTATTTTGTAAAAGCCATTATAGAAGCATCATGTAATTTGGACATTTAGATAGTAAGCCTTTCGATTTGTAGAGAGTTTCTACATAGATGTCTTGTTAGCTAGTCTTCTAGAGGCAAAACTTAAGCCATGCTTAGTCTTGTCAAAATCTTTTTTATATACAATTTTTAATTCTTTAGTCTTTGGTTTCTTTGTATTTAGTAATAGCAATTTTAGTATCTTCTTATTTTATAAAATATATCATTTATTGGTATTATTTTTTACCTTTGTTCAAACAATAAAGTTATTTAGTTCTAAAATCTTAAATTAGGTTAATTAGAACATTCTTTAATGGACCAACTTTATTTTTATCTTTATTATTTTTGATTTAATGTTAATTTGATATCAATGTATAATAATTTTTAATACTATTTATTAATTTTAATTTATATTTTTATTAAAATAATATATTTGTTAATTTTAATTTATATTTTAACAAATATTTTAATACAAGATCGAATATTAACTTGATATCAATGCATTTTTGGCAAAATTTTGATCTCTACATGAAAAAACATGATGCAAATCTTAAAGCAACCATCAAGATTTTAATCTTGCAATAAGAAAATTGTTTTATATTTATATATGTTTTGTAATTTTGACAACTAATAATTAATATCAAGTGATATGATACTACATATATTAATTAGTTGATTTTTGAATTACAACATAGTGTAAAGAAACTACTATTAAATTTGCATGATTCTCAAATATTAAGCTAAATAATTAACTTAATTGTTAAGTGTGACAATTGACTCTTTGATTTTTATTAAGAATATTTTATAATTATACTTTAATATTTATATAATTTTTTATAAATAGTTATAATTTCTAAAAACATATAATAATAATAATAATAAATATATAAATTTATAATATATAATTTAAGCTTGTTATGATATAAAAATAATAATAATAATAACAAGAAAATTGGTATTTATATTATAAAAAGTCTATATGTATTATTCAATATTGTCCAAAGAAATAATTTAAAATTATGAATTTAATTATTAATAATAAATAATAAATAAATAAACAAATCCCAATTACAATAGAGATTCTATGGTAGGATTCTTTTACAATAGAATCTTGTAAAGATGACAATTGTCTTCTTGTTTTATGGTTGAAGTTTGTATAAGATTTTATAGCCATATTGTTGCTACCTTTATCTTATAAGATTCAAAATTTTATGTTTGTTTTTTTAAAGAAAAATTGTTAAGAATAACAAAACAATTTTAGAATAAATTTTTTTATCCATATATGTAGAAGTTATAAATAGTGCATCTTTATCTTCTATAGATGTTATTTATAAAATTCTACTAATAGAAGTAGTTGTAAAAGAATTTTTTTAAAAAAATTTTAATTACTTGTTTATTAAAAAAATATTTATGAAAGCTATAAAAGTTGGTAATTTGTTATTATTTATATAATACCTAGCTTTCATGTAAGTGAAACTTTTAATTTTATTCTATAGCAATATAAGGATTTTCAAGATGAGTTTGAAAAAAAATAGATATTCTACTTAAATATTATTCTTACAATTTTACAATTGATTTCTAAAAAAAAAATCTACTATAATTTGAGCCAATTTATATCATATTGCAAAAAAATTAGCAACTATCAAAGGATATGTCAGCTAGAATCATGAAAAGAAATTAATATTTAAAATCTCTTCCAAATATGCTAATTTTTTATTTAAAAAAATATAAATCTTTACAAATATATATAGATTTTAATTTAAAAAAATTATCAAAAATTATCATCTTTTATTTTTGATATTTGATATTATTAATAAATCAAGTCAAATTAAGTCTTACATTAGAATAAAATTTTTAAAAAATATAATATTTTTTTATTAAAAAAAATATTAATTAGATATTTTAAAAGTAAATATAATTTTTTAATCTAATATTACTATTTTAAAATAAAAAGTATTTTAATAAAATTTTAATATTTTATAATTAATTTATTTTATATATCTTTAGGAAATTTATTCTTGCTATTTAAATAATATTCTTGTATATTTTAAAAATATAAAAGAACAAAAATATTATAACTTTTGTATATTACAAAAATTCAAACATGCATAATTATATGCTATTATATTATGTATCATCTTGTTTGGAAATTCACCAAGCACTTAGTTGTAAAAAATAAAGTTACATTTTGCCAATAATTAAGAGTCTAATAATCCTAAATAAACCTCAATTAAATCTTTATAATTCTTAATCAAATCTTAATCAAATCTTAAAGAAATCTTTAAAAAAAATTAAGTAGTCATAAAGAATCTTTAAAAAATCTTTAAAAAAATTCTAAAGAAATAAAAAAGAACCTTAAATAAATTATAAAGAAATTCTAAAGAAATTTCAAAAAAATCATTAAAAAATCCTTAAAAAATCATAATAAAATTCTAGCAATCTTTTAAAAAATTTAATTAAATCCTAATTGAATCTTAATCAAATTTCAATCAAATTTTAAATAAATCTTAATCAAATTTTAATGAAACCTTAACTAATCTCTAATAAAATCTTAACTAATTCTAATCAACTTCTACACCAGATTTAAAACCTCAATAATTATTAAATTAACTATTGATCTTGATTCAAAATCTTCATGATTTTTTAATCTACTAATTAAAAAGAAGGATTGAAAATTTGAAGAGAATTAAACTTAAAAATTGAGAAAAAAAAACTCCTAATTTGCTCGGATATTGATCGTCTTCCTTCTTCAACTTTTATGTCAATCTTCTAAAATCAATAGCTCCTTTTTGCATCCTTCATTTATTCTAAAAATTTGCATAATTGTTGGAAACTATGTCAAATATTAGTTCAAAGAAAACCATTTCAATCTAATTAGTAGATTATTCAAAATTAAAAAAACCTTCACTGACTTTTAAAATCCAATTTCTAAGATCTTAATCTACTTGAATTCTAATAACCTTTGATCTAACTATTTGATTAAGCTCAACTTTACAATACAAATCTAATATAATTATATTTATAAATCAATAAATTTTTATTTGTAGATCTAATACAAAATTTACAAAATTTTCTAAAATGTGAATCCACTTTATTTCTCAAAAATCAAAGTCACTCAAATAAAACCCTAATTTTACATAGCTCTCACAAAGTCATCACAAAATCAAAACCACAAAACTATCACGGATATAAGATTTATTCCAATAATTATTGAAGTAGAAATAAATAAAAGTAAATTAATTTAATAATATCTTATAGAAAAGCTTCTTAGAAGCTTCATAGATGCGATTTCACCTTTATATATGTTTATAGGTAATTGATAGGTTAGAAACTTAGTCAACAAGTTAGCCATGTGTCATACATATTGGTAGCTTGTGGAACAAATTAAATACGTGGCACATATGTAGGAAACTTATTTTACAAGTTTGACATGTACCTTCTAAATTGGACATGCGTTGGAGGTCCTACAGAATGTTGCCATGTAGCTCTTAGATAAATAATATATATAGAAATAAAATTGAAGCCTACTTCATTTTTGTCAATGCTTTTTTTGTTCTTAGTCTTGTTTCAAGAGTCTTTAGTCTTCTTATTTTTAGCAATAGCCATTCTAGTTTTAATATTATTCCATCTTTGAGTGATTTTTTATTCTTTTGAGTGACATGAGAGTGTATTGACATTTTATTCCTTTATGATTCATATCTTTGATAGTTTAACAAAAGTGAAGATTCATTATTCTTATTTTATATATAAAAAGTAAATGAATTATTCCACTTTTATTATTGTATTTAAAGGATGTAAACTATCTATCTTTAAAATAATATTTTTTGCTTTTTAATCTTGATTTTTTTTTTTCCTAAAAGACAGTGGATCACTTTTCTTTGTAAAATTTTTTATTTAATATTAGAGATTGTCGATTATCCTCTTCTAATTTGAATTGTGGAGTTATTAAATTATCTATGATAGAAAGAAAGATCATGGATGCTACATTTAATTGAAGTAAGAATAAATCTACAACTATCACAAATTTTCAAGAGCATATTAACACTCTTAAGGTGAAAATTTTACAAATCACTAATATCAATCATGGAAGTACTATTCCTACATCTATAAAAGAAGTCTAGAGCCTATGCCAAGAAATTATATAATTGAAGGAAGCAAATAATTCAACCTCACAATCAAATCTAAAAAGTCTTGCTTCTACAAGCGTGAACAAGACAAAGATTAGTATGCCTGAAAAGTTTGATGGAACAAAATCAAAATTTCAAAGATTTCTACAACAAGCCAAGCTATATCTAAGATTGCATCTTTTCTAATATTCTAATGGATTTACTCAAATTGGATTCATAGACACATTTTTATCTAAAAGTGCTCTTTCTTGATTTGCACTTTTGATAAAAAAAAAAAAAGATTCACAACTTTTTTATAATTTAAAATCATTTCTTGAAGTATTTACAGCCATATTTGGAGAAAGTGATTAAGAGAGGATAGTAGAGACCAAGCTCTTATCTTTACAATTACAATTACAATTAGTAATTATAATTAGCCATAATATATACTATAGAGTAGAACAATGTCGAGGTAGAGAGAGTTTGCTTCAAAAAAGCACTAGGCTTCTGGCTATCACTAATTTCTCAATCAAGCTTCAAAATGAGGAAAGTTTTAAGTTCATATATATATATATATATATATATATATATATTCTCTTTTGGATCAATTACACCAAATACATAAGCCTCAAATAACCAACAACATCCAAAATATGATAAAATCCTTTAAAACCTTACATATCCTTATATGGAAATTTTTCTAAATTTCAACACCTCATATCTCTTGATCCGACTATCTAAACATAATAAAATTTTATATGAGATATTGATGTATTCTTATCAACCTCTATAACAAATTTCAACTGCAAATTCATTGCAGATCTTGAGATATCTTGAAAATCCTAATAGTCACTTCAAATCCTTGTCTTTATACACCCGCATACAAATTTCTTCATATCTCACAAAATATAAGATCAAATACTACAAAATTTACATGTATAGTTTTTTAACACAAAATTATACATTTTCCAAGAAGTTTGAGCCAAAAATTTGTCCAAAAACTCAAGTTATAGCTCCAACCATTACTATGAACAAAACCACTCACTTATTGCCTTTGATTTAAAAGTGCCACCTTCAATGCCCTATAGCTCCTTCATATGAACTCCAAATGCAAAAATTCCTTTACAAAAGATGTAAGTCTTAAAATTGCTATTTTAGTTGCATCTTCTGATCTCCAAAAGCTACCGTAAAATTCTTTCTATACTCAAAAGAGTAATAATATGTCTCAAATTGACATCTTAACTTCAAATGGCTATAACTTCTTTACCCTAACTTCAAATCCTCTAATTTTTGTATACAAATTGTACCCTAAATCCTAAAATTTATAATCTTAGCTTCTAATCTCTAAATGCCTTCCTCGAAGTTGCCAAATTCCTTCTTAAAGTCGCAGGCAGCCTCCTCAAAGCCCATAGGGCATGGTATTTGACCAATAGGGATGAAGTTTCCCATTCCTTGCCTTCATCTGACCATGCCTTGCTTTCATCCTTCTCAATTAGCCTCCTATTAGCTTAAATTTTCATCCTTAAGCTCCCACCTTCTTTCAAGGCTTCATACTAATCATTTAGATCTTATAATTTTTAAATACCATAATCAAAACAAGTAAAAATAAAATAAAATAAAGTTTTTTCTATCAACTATTTTTAATTTAATTTACTAATCATTTTAACACACATAAATATATAATATATTTTAACTAATTTTTACATATTGTAAGTAATTACAATACGACAATGACAAAGCTCTTATCAATCAATTTTGTTATAGATTAAAGAATAACATCAAAGATTTATTACTAATGATATCAAAAGTGGACTCTTTGAAGTAATTTATTACTCAAGCCATTATATGCTACAATTGATTATTTGAAAGGCATTAGGAATATAGATTTGGCTAGAGAAGAACGAATCAATTAATGATAGCAACTCCTAAATTTTTAAAAACTTATTTGACAAAGCCAAAACTAATGCAAATTAATGCGACACGTTTTAAACCTCTTACTAAGCAAGAAGAGATTCAATGTTATTAAGAGGATTTGTACTTATATTGTAGAGAAGCTAAGTACACTATTCAATATTATCCAAAGAAGCGATGCAATCACAAAATGAGGATTAGGATCACTAAAGAAGATAATATGTCTAAAAATAGATTTTTTCAGTTACAATAGAAACTATGCGGCTAAAATCATATACAATATCTTATAAAGGTCTTATTCTATCTTTAGATCCCTCACCTTATTTTACAATAGATGTATTTTAGGACCTAAAAATCACAAAGTCTTTGCGTTTTAAAATTCAAGAGCCTCAGTTTGTTTTATAAACAAAGATTTTGTCAATAAATAAAAAATATTTCTAATTAAGAAAACTAAATCTATACATATAAAAGTCATTGATAGTCATTTGTTATCTTTTGAAGATGTTGCCTATAAATCTATTCTTTTAGATGTAGCAACAAAGGAACATAATAGTATAGGAATATTTAATGTGATTAGATCTCCTTTCAATCCAATTATTTTAAGATTATCATGGTTAGAAAAATATAATTCTCAAATAGATTAGATTTCTTGTAATCTTAATTTTTTTCATAGTTTAATTCAAAAATCCGTTAGTCAAATAGATATGCATAATTTTAATACATCCAAATCTTTATTAATAAATACAAAAGCTTTCATACATGCAGCAAAAGAAGGATCATCTTTTATTATATATGCTACATCCATTTCTAATACTGAAAAGATTACAAGTGGTATTTCTAGCTAATATTAAGATTTTTAAGATGTTTTTGAAAAGAAAAATATAAATATTCTTCCAAAGCATTGATCTTATGATTGTTCAATCAATCTTTAAGAAGGAGTTCAACCACCATTTGGACCAATCTATAGTTTATCATAAAACAAGTTGATTGCATTGCAAGATTATATTGATGAAAACTTAGTTAAAAACTTCATATTCCATTCATAGTCTTCAACAAAAGCTCTTATCTTATTTGTAAAGAAAAAAAATAGATTGTTACACATGTGCATAAATTATTGAAGATTTAATAAGATTACCATCAAAAAGAGATATCTTTTATTTTTGATTTCAAGACTTTTTGATCAACTCACTCAAGCAAAGATCTACATAAAAATAGATTTGTGATGAACTTACAACTTGGTTTGCATCAAAGAAGGTGATGAATGAAAGATTGTATTTCAAACTAGGTATGGACATTTAAAATATAATGTCATGCCTTTTGGACTTACAAATGCACCAATTGCTTTTCAATATCTTATGAATGATTTTTTTGTGAGTTTTTTGATGATTTTGTTATTTATTATTTAAATAATATTTTGATCTATTCTAAGAACATAGAAAAAAATGAACTTTATATTTATTGTGTGTTACAAAAATTTAGAGATATATGATTATATTTCAAGATGGAAAAGTATGTATTTCACACTACTTAAGTTGACTTCTTAGGATACATCATTTCAAATGATAGTCTCAAGATGGATCCTAAAAAAGTCTAGACAACCATGGATTGAAAGATTCCAAGAATAGTAAGGGATATACAATGCTTTTTGAAATTTTCCAATTACTATCAAATCTTTATCAAATTTTTTTTTCAAGTTGCAGCTCTACTTATATGCTGTTGTATGTTGTGAAGTCTTACTTGAAAATGTGCTTGATACTTGGCTGTGGAAGATAAAAGGGAAATAACAACAACAAGTCCTAACACCTCTAATAGAATTATATAAAACTTATAATTAATGACTAGCAAATATACTTCAACTATTAAAAAATTCAATTAGATTTTTAATTAATTATAAAAAAATACTTTAAAAAATCCTAAAGAACTTCTAAAGAAGTCATAATAAAATAATAAAGAAATCTTAAAGAAATATTAATATAAATCCAAAAAAATATTAAAATAGAATTTTTTTAAAATTCTAAAAAATAGAAATTATAATCAATTTTAATCAAATCCTAATCAAATCCTAATTAAATCTTAGTCAAATTTTAATCAAATTCTATTTTAATCCTATTCAAATAACCATCAAACTTCAACTTCTAAGATCCCAATCCACTTGAACTTCAATAACTTCTAATTAAACCATTTGATCAAGGTGCAACTTACAATATATATGAAATACAATTACAATCACAAATCCTCAAATTTTCACTTATAGATCTATAATCAAATTCACAAAATGCTCAAATTTGTAAATCCCTCTTTATTTCATAAAATCTAGAGTCACCCAATACAACCTCAACTTTGCAAAGCTCTCACAAAGCCAATTTTTATCCAAATCACTCAAAATTAATATTTAAATAAATCTTCTTAAGTTTATTCACTAATCCAATTCTTCAATCTACAAAAGAACCCTTACTACTAGTATACTCATTATAGTATGATATTGCCTACTAGTTGACTATGTACATGTTATTCTCTGTTAGTATTTTAATTATTAAACTTGCAAGCTTCTTCTTAGTTCTACTAAGCATCCATTCGTACAGCCTCTGTTTTGTATTCTTAGAAAGCTGCAACATCCTATCGTACCTAGAATCAGAAAGAGAGTTTATGTTAGATGCCTTCTTGTTGGTTGTGAGGTATTCTAACTCTATAGTACTGGGACAAATGTCCTCTATAATACTCGATATATTTGGATAGTAGATCTCATTGATAAATAGGTAAAGCAGTATATCTACCATCATAGGACCGCTATATGAGTCTATACATCTACCTCTATTAACACTGCTCAGATCTCTTACAGACCTTTCTTTGTTCTCAGATAAAGAGTTTTGTATTCTAAATCTATTGTCTCCATTAGAAAATATTGCATATATGTTGTGCCTTGTTTCTATTGCTTCTTTGGAATGCTTAGACTTTGATATTATCCTCTTTATTATCTCATTCTCATCTTTGATCTCTACAGTCATCCATGTACCGTCTAATATTCTCGTCTTCATACATGCTTTGAAAGACTCTGATGAAAGTGCATATGAATAGTTGTCCTCTGAGATTCTATAGAGTAATATGTGATAGTATTTACCATTAACATACTCAAATGAGTTGTCAAAAAAGAACTTGATAGTCTTATTATTGTTTATTATTGCCAATTCAAATAATTGTACCTTCTGCGACATCATCATTGATGATACTACATATATGAGATCTCTCTTGTCTTCATATATTATTCGCATGAAGTTGTCAATACCAACATTAACTATTCGCTTGAAGTTCGAGAAGTGGGTATTGGAACTTGAGACAGCAGCAGAGTCTATATATATAGATACTCTCACTTCTCTGATAGTTCTTTTGTCATCAAGAGTAATACCTCTTCCAATTAAAGATTGCACTACATCCCTGTTGGCACTCAACAGTGTGCAAAGTGCATCTATAATAAGCCTTTTCTTTGACCTGCTAGCAAGCTTTCAAATGGATTCTTCTATTTCTTTGGAGTACCAGAGAAGATACGTCGATACATCCTTACCGAATTCTTTCCTTATAGTCGTTGTATCAACATTCAGGTAGTAGTCTATACAGCAGTTCTTTAGTATCTTTTCTATTTCTTCTATCCGTTTTTGATTTCTCGTCAGAAATAGAGTATTTTTACATGTCTATACTTGCAGATGGTACAAGTTCTTCACTGTTGCTTGCCAGAGCTACATGTCTATAGACATGTATCGACCTCTCTTCTTCTTTTAAGAGATCGTGAGATTGACTTTTCACCGCTCTTCCAATTGCTTGTACTATTGTTGACTTGTTCCAGTCAGGAGTGACAATATGAACCTGTCTCACATTAGCTAGACTCACATTCTCTCCACTAATCCTACTTCCGAGCAGAACCTTGATGTATTCTCCATATTTGTTCTTTGGGGACCTAAATCCATGTAGTCTTCTTTCTGGATTGGGACAAGCAATAATGTCTCCAGTATATAGTGTGTACCTCAAGCTTTTATCTATCTCATCTATATTCTCACCGTTGTATAATTTGTACCCAAAGAGTTCAAACATGCAGGCCATCATGATTAGTCCACTTCCCTTAACCTCCTCGTAAAAAACAAACGTTAGCATGTTGTCGTTATTCTCTATGATGTCTAGCATAGTTGCGTACTTACACGAGTACAGACCTATGTTTCCCCTGTTTAGATATTGAGCAACTTCTGGAGTGAACTTGTATGTTATACTGTCTCCTCGTTTAACCTTTATTATTTTAGCAAATGCTCTTGCACCGTATGTCCCGTCCCAAAGGATCATCAGAGAGCAGTATATAGAGTTTTTATACACACTATCATCAAGATGATCAAGATTTATCTTCTTGTATGCTTCAAGTTGATGACCCTTCATATAAGATGATATAACTTTGACAGAACATCCCTTACGAGTGACTCCTTCTTCTGTTATTCTTGCCATTCGATGGTTACTATTCAGATATGATATATATCCTTGGATAGCCCTTTTAAATTCGTTCTCTACAGGAAATAGTGATGTATCAAGCTGATGATGCTCATCAAGTATCAAATTAAGTACAGACAATAGTTCTTCAACTCTGTCTATCATAGGAGTTGCACTCAATAGCAACACCTTACAATCCTTGACGAGATGAGAAAGTCTCCACATCTGACCATATACTGTTTGTGCACCGTAGTCTGACATCGAATGCTTCAAATTATGGATCTCATCCATAACTATTATTCTATTACTGAAGCTTGTTACTATCTGATCATCATCTAGTTTCTTCAACTTGTTAGCAAAGGATATGTACTTCTTTATATCATAGTCCTTTGCATTTCCACTAGGCCACTTGAATATCTGCTCTTTGAAGTTGTTAGCAGATGTCTTGCCTCTGACAAGTATAAGTGCTTTCTCTTTGTACGGCTTGTGAGACTCAACAACCGCTATAGATGTGAATGTTTTTCCTGATCCAACGTTATGGAATAAGAGCAACTTGTTATAAGGAGTGTTAGGAGACATGAACCTTCTGACAAATTTCTGATGAGAATAGAGCTTTGACCCTTTAGTTCTTCTTAGTTCGTAAAACTTCTCTTTTTTCCATAAGTTATTCACAAAATCGGTGTCTGATAAAGATGGATACGATGGAACAAACTTATCCATGACACTATTATAAGTGAATTGTACAATAAGATGTCGTACAGATGCAACGATTGATTCTACCCTACATATAAGGCCGTAATGGACCTGCTGTTGGAGTTAATAAAGTCTAGAAACAGCTTGAGATCAAAGTCTCCTAGGGAATACGAGTACGAGATAGAGATCAGGCTCAAAGACGTGACAGAAGATGAGTTCTTGAAGGTCTCAAAAGTCAATAGCACTACTGTAATAGAAGAGATTCTATACTCCGTAAAAGATTGCGACGTTGTTACAATTAGACAGATAGGCTCTGACTTTTTTATCAAAGAAAGGATATGTTCTAAGACTGTTCCTAGGTTCAATGCTGAGATTGTACTATCTCTTGAGAGAGAATATCATGAACAACGAGGAATGGCCCTAAGAATTCAGAGGCATAAAGAGAGAAACACCTTGCTCTATGATGGTTTTAGGATTGATGCTACAAAGATTACTTGCAACAATAGGATCCATTATGAGATCGAGCTAGAGGTGCAAGACAACACTTGTGACAGAGAGCTTAATAGACATGTCATGGAACACATCAGGCCTATTACAGGTCCTAAATTGTGCAAGCAGATGAGAAGCATCATACCTGGCCTTGATCTTTGTAACTACAAGTTTCCAAAACCTGTTGATATGACGATTAGAGACCTCATTAAGATATACTCACTAGGTGGATCTGTGGCTCTAAAGCTCGATGGTACACGGTTCTTTCTTGCTTACTATAAAGAGAGGGTATATGCTATATCAACAAACGGTCGAGAAGATTTGATCAGAGTGAACGTGTATGGCCATGACCTTCTCACAGTTCTGGACACAGAATGTGTAGATGGTGTCTATTACATATTTGATATAATCATACTAAACGGAGTAGCGACTACAGCTAAGCCGTTACAACAGAGACTGAAGATGATACCTCGGATGTGTCTGTTGCTTAATAAATCCATTGGAAACAGGCTTGTTGTAGCTAAGAAGCATTTCATGTTTAGAACTTTCAACACCTTCTCTAGATACCACCAGATACTGGATAACAAGATGAGAGAAGACAGGTACGATGGTGTTATATACACGCATGCTTCATCATACTTCCATCCAGTTATGAGATGGAAGCCTCAAAAGACATAGACCTTCTATACAGTCAAGGTACTCTAATGGGATATAGTCAAGGAAGCAATGTCGACTCAGGCTTTAAGATAGCATCGGAGAATACAAAACTCAAGGATAATATTATATCGGAGTGTGTTATAGATTCCAAAGGAAAATTAACCCTGTTAAGAGAGAGAAAGGATAAGGTGTATCTCAATTCTATCGGTAGAAGGGAGAATTAGAGGCTATGAAGAACATGAACATTCTCTTACATTCGGGTTTAGATGTCGATAATGAAATGTTATCGCAATGATGTTCCACATTTGAGGCCACCAAAAATCTCTTGATATAAGTTCCAAAGTCTTGTTGTATCCAAAATGTCATGCCGTTGGAAAATCATGACGTGCTAGAAGAACACGTAAATGTGCTTCTCTTTCTGGAATATTTAGGCGTCTTTGGAAATATAATAGATTATTCTTGAATTCGAATTTAGAAGAATCATGAGTCTTAGAAGAATTATTCTTGATATCATGAACAAGAGGGTCTGAGGACATACTTGACTGAATTTGCTTGAGAAAAGTTGAATCAACAGTCAATGTTGATTTTATTGCTCAAAGATAAAACTGCTCTAGTTTCAAGAGAACTGTTCTTTGTTGCTCAAAAGCTGCATCTCCTTCTTTTGGTGCAAAATAAGAACGTCTAGAAAGGGCATCGGACAAATCTTGTTGTTTTCCTGGTCGATAAGTGATAATGAATTCGAATCTTGACAAAGACATGCTCCAACGAGCTTGACGACGATTCAACACACGTGTCGACATGAAATACTCGAGGTTCTTGTGATCCGTATATATGGTGACTGGATTCAAAGTGCCTTCTAGATAATGACGCCATTCTTGAAAAGAATCCACGATTGCAAGAAGTTCTTTGTTGTGGATCTCATAATTGATCTCGGCTGCTGAGAATTTTCTTGAATGAAAAGCTACTAGATGAAGTTTGTCATCTGTTCCCATTTGTGACAAAACCGCATCCAAGGCAAAGTCTGATGCGTCTGTTTCCATAAAAAATGCCTTGGAAAAATCTACACGATACAGGATTGGTGCAAAAACAAACAATGTCTTCAAAGCTTCAAATGCTGCTTCCGCTTCTTGATTCCATTGGAGTTTGTCTTTACAAGTCAAATATGTAAGTGGAGCCGCAACACGAGAGAAGTCTTTGATGAAGATCCGATAATAATTAGCGAATTCAAAAAAACATTGGACGTCTCTTACCGTCTTTAGAATCTTTCAATTCATGATTGTTTGGACTTTCTTAGGATCCATCATGAGACCATTATTTGAAATGATGTATCCTAAGAAATCAACTTGAGTAGTGTGAAATACACACTTTTCCATCTTGGCATATAATCCCGCATCTCTAAGTTTTTGTAATACTTGACGAACATATATTTCATGTTCTTCTATATTCTTAGAATAGATCAAAATGTCATCTAGGTAGCAGACGACAAAATTATCTAAGAACTCACAAAAAACATCATTCATGAGATGTTGAAAAGCAGCTAGTGCATTCGTAAGTCCAAAAGGCATGACATTATATTCAAAATGTCCATACCTGGTTCGAAAAGCAGTTTTCCATTCATCTCCTTCTTTGATGCATACTAGATTGTATGCTCCTCTTAGATCTATTTTTGTATAGATCCTAGCTTGATTCAACTCGTCAAGGAGTCTTGATATTAGAGGTAATGGATATCTGTTCTTGATTGTGATCTTGTTGAGTCCTCGATAGTCAACACACATCCGCAATGATCCATCTTTTTTCTTCACAAATAGAATTGGAGCTCCTGCTGGAGATTTAGAATGACGTATGAAATTCTTGGCCAAATTCTCATCAATATACGCCTTGAGTTCAGCCAATTCATCTTGTGATAAACTGTAGATTGGTCCAAATGGTGGCTAAGTTCCTTCTTTAAGGTCAATTGAACAATCATATGGACGATGTTCCAAAAGAATATCTCCATTCTTTTTCTCAAACACGTCTTGATAATCTTGATACTGACTTGGAATACTACTTGAAGTCTTTCCATCATTGGAAATAGGTATAGTATAAATGACAAAAGGTGATCCTTCTTCTGCAGCGTACAAGAAAGCTCTTGCACCTACAAACGCAGGTTTAATTCTACTAGACTTGTGATTTCTTACTTGATTAACTATATTATTAGCTATACTTTTAGAAAAGTTAAGAGTACGAGAAATCCAATCTATTCAAGGGTTGTGTTTTTCTAACCATGATAGACCAAGAATAATTAGAATAGAGGGAGATCTAATTATGTTAAAAATTACGCAACCATTATACCCATTTACTACTACATCTAGAGGAAGTGTTTCATGAGTAACATCTCCAGAAGATAAAGGACGACCATCTATGACTTCTACGTGTATGGGTTTAGATTTTTGTACTATCTATATTCTATGGCTTTTAGCAAATTCTTCCTCTAAAAAACAAGCCGAGGCTCCCGAATCTATTAAAGCAAAGGCTTTGTAATTATTAGGTCTTAAATACACATCTATTATAAAACAAGGAGATAGTTGTGAGGAGAGGATAGGACCTTCATTAGAAATTGTACAAGATCCTAGCCGCACGGTTCTTATTGTGGCTGGACAAACTCGTTTTTTGACATATTGTCTTCTTTGATAGTCGTACTCCTCATCTTGTCGTTACATCGTTTCTTTGGACAATTTTGAGCAGTGTGTTTAGGTTCTCCACAATACAAGCATAATCCTTCTTGACGACGTCGAATCTTTTTTTGTTCAATAAGCGGCTTGAAATGTATAGCATCAATTTGCATGTCCTCGACTTCTGAAGGTACATATTGAGAAGTCATTGGTGCTGCCACTGAATTATAATGTCGCTGAGGTTCTCTTGTACGACTTTCAGATCTAAATTCAAAAAGCCAATTATCACACTTCACCGCAAAGTCTATTGCTTGACTCAATGTTTGAGGATCGGGTAAGTTCAACATCAATTTCTTCACTTCATATTGTAATCCATAGAGAAACTGACTGATGAGTGCAACATTGTCCGACTTGATATTGATTGCTAGTTGTCAAAATTGTGAAGCATATAATGTCATTGATTGATTGCCTTGTCGTAGGATACGAAGCTTGTTGGTTGCAACACGAGTTGCATCGTGTTCTCCATACATAGATCAAAATTCTGCTAAGAAAGCTTCTAAATTATCCAATATTGGATCACGTCGTTCCAAAAAAGATGAAAATCAAGATAAGGCAGAACTTAAAAGTAGTGTACCAATAAATCTGACTTGTGATCTTAGAATTGGAAAACTTTGCGGTTGCAATTCAATCACTAGTTGGACTTGGTTGATGAATCCTCAAAACTTGGATCTTGTGCCATCAAACTTCTCAGGTAGATCAATTTTTGGTTCTCTGATGCTTGGACGATGTTCCAATATAGGAGGAATTATATGGCTTGGTGTAGATGTTGAAGCAGCTCCAACTATATCTATATCTTCATTATTTGGTAACCTTGTTGCTCCTTGTGGAGGTACAGTGAGTTGATGCATTGCAAGCATCAATTCCCTCATTTGCTCTTGCATTTGTACCATTGCACTCTTCATTTTGGCAAGCTCGGCCATAATAACACTTCAAAAAATATATAACACTACTCGAGATAAGTAACAAGGAGAACAAAGAAAACACTAGGAATAATATCAGTTTAGAAGAGGGTAATCTGCAACTTCTAAAATGCTTGTGTCTTATCAAGAAAAAAAAAAAGGGTAATCTACTCTTAAAATCAAGACAAGACAAAGCTATGATATTATAAGTGTACTCTTGTCAATCTGTCAA
This sequence comes from Physcomitrellopsis africana, assembly GCA_036785485.1. Lineage (NCBI taxonomy): Eukaryota > Viridiplantae > Streptophyta > Bryopsida > Funariales > Funariaceae > Physcomitrellopsis > Physcomitrellopsis africana. The sequence continues at coordinate 4,341 of JAWRVF010001529.1, read as the reverse complement.
GGACATGAATTAGAAAAAGATGTATAATCTAATAAAAATTATATCAAAGTAAAGTCACAAAATAAAAATAAGAAAGTATGTATATTCAAAAGAAAATTGGAATGGCTATTGCCAAAGACTGGAAACATGAGGACTCTTGAAACTAGACTAGGATCAAGAAAGGAGTTGACAAGAGTGAAGAGGGCTTCACTCTTGCCTCTATAAATATTATCTAACTAAGAGCTATGTGGCGGTATTCTATAGGACCTCATATACGTGTCTAATTTGCAAGACACGTGTCAAACTTGCACGACAAGTTTCTCACATGTGCGCCACGTACTTGGCTTGTTCCACAAGCTATCAAAATGTGTGACACATGGCCAGCTTGTTCTACAAGCTACCAACATGTGCGCCATGTGGCTACCTTGTTGACCAAGTTTCTAACCTACCAATCACCTATAGACATGTATAAAGGTGATTTTGCGTCTATGAAGCTTCTAAGAAGCTTCTCTATCACATATTATCAAATCAACTTATTTTATCTACTTCTATTGGTCTATTATTACTTAGATAATTTATTGGAGTAAATCTTATATCCGTGATAGGATACTGATGGCAACTATTGATATCTCCTCTTCTTTAAATGATAGAACTTTCATCGTGCCACCCAAATCACCTCCCTAGAGATGTTCTTTTTTTCTTTCAACATCTTAGTTCTATTCAAAGATTTTATATTATTGAAATACAAACTAAGTTTTTGCCTCTTTTTCATACTATATTTGTATTTGATAACCTCGCTCTAACATCCAAAACCTCATTCTAACATCCAAAACCTCACTCTAGCATCCAAAGTCTCTTCCATCTCTCTTATTCAAATATAAGCCTACAAATCACCAATTCTTTCTGTATATCCTTTAGCGTCTATAATCAACTCTGCTACAAGTGCTGAGTCCATATAAATCCACATCAATTACTTCCATGTACTGAGTTATCACTAATCATGTGAAGCTTCCAAAATTAAGAGTATATGATCATGTCCATTCCAATAATAAGTATGCCAAGTTTTTATCTTGTTCTCATAAAAATTAAAGAAGCGGTAATCTTAAAGTTTATTATAGAGGATATTAGTCTGTTTTGTACTATATTTCAACTACCGCTAAATTATTTCTTCTTCCTAAGATCTCAATTGCTGTATCAATTTTTATGTCACTCTCTATTTAATAAACAATTTTAATCCTTATATAGTTCAATTGTTAACTTGTATACTTCTATAGTATTATTGTGAGTCATTAAATTAACTCACTAGTTGTTTTAGAACAAAAAAATATATTTAAGTACCAAAATTATAATTATTAGGTGAAGATGTATTTAGAAGATGCTAAATAAAAGAAAATAGTATTAGTGGAGAAGAAATGGAATCTTAGTAAGTCTTAGAGACAATTATCTTAATTGGTTTAGTATTTTTTTTTTAATTGTAAGAATTAATATTTAGTTATAGAGACCAATGTCTACATTGGCCTTCTATCTATATGTATTATTTATGAGAAACATATAAATGTTACTTAGTAGATAGAAGAAGCATGAAAAAAAAAACCTCATGTCTTTTTAATTATTTATATAAAAAATAAGATTTTAGTTGATTTAAATTGATTTTATTATTATAAAAAATTTCTAAGATAGAATAAATTAGCCTTAAATTGATATTATCATCTTAAAACTATTATACATATTTTTAAAGTTTATTTAGAATTTATTTAGAATCTTTTAGGATATTTTAGAACAATTTGGAAGACTTTGGTAAAAATAAGTTTTACCACATTGGGAGCCATTATGAAGAAATGGAATAAGATTTGAAGGCTATACATGGTTCCTAGCCTAATTGGATGTTTAAAATACCATGGTGAAGTCAAAAATGAAAAAATATTAGTTCTACTAGTAGAAAATAGAAAGACCAGCAACTAGTGTAGTCCTTGTAGGAAGGGAGGTGCAAAAGTCTCATATGGGTTGTAGCACCTTGGATGTAGATAGGAGGATAAGACTAAGGCCTCGTGGCCTCTCTAGGAGATCCGCATATACTACTTGTAAGCCTTGGTGAGATTTGAACTCTTGATCTCTTAAACAAGTTATTCTTAAGGTAAAAATTACTCACTTAACTTTTCAATTTTTTATCTTTTATCTTTGAACTATCATAATTTATTCATAGTAATTTGGATTTACATGTTTTTTACATCATTAGAAAGATAAAAGAATTACCTACTTAAAAATATAACTTTTAATTTTTAATTTTGCTTTTTATTAGATAAAAATCTAATGAACAGATTATAATTAGTTTTTTAAGGTGTAATTGCTTACTTACACATATTTCACTTGTTTTGTGTTTGTTTTTCTTTTTTTCTTATTTTTTACTTTCTTCACTTCACACTACCAATTATAAATAACTCTTAATTGATGCCATCTTGTAATTTGGGATGAAAGATGAATTTTACTCTGACAATTATCATTCTATTTTTTAATTGTCCATTATCATCCTCGGCGTTCTTTCTCCATTCTCACTTTTGCTTCCTATATTTAATATTCCATAGCCAATTGTACTTTTATTCAATAATTAATAAACTACTGCTACTTCTTGAATACTAGCATGATCAACTCCAAGTCACCATTTATTATCATTTCATGGATAAATAGAAGACTTCTCACTTGATACCATCAATTCCATCATAGTTGTTGTAGCTCCATTCTCATATTCATACTCATAAAATAGCAATGGCTAATGTGAGCTTGCAAATCCCTCCTCCTAGGATAGTGCTCATTTATGGAGATAGACATGGAGTTCCAATTTTATTTTCTATAAGAGATCATGGCTATTGCGCTGTTAGTTCTATCCAACTAAATCTTAGATTTCAATTTCTAGACGGTTCTATGTATATTGATGAAGAGGTCTTTGATCCATCACAAGACATCTCACTCATACTATTGGTCAAGTCTCCTCTATTAATGATAAGAATAATATTTAGATTCTAAAGTCTAGGAAGTACCGAGTCTATGGATTAAGAAGTTATCTTTAAGATGGATCTACTGAAATTCTTATCCTTAAAATATCTTCAACTTCTATCCAACAGACTGTCATAGATATAATTTTTATTCCAATAATTATTTAATTAATATAGATTAATAGAAGTAAAAAAAATAAATTAATTTGATAATATCTTAGAATGAAGCTTCCTAGAAGCTTCATAGATGCGGAATCACCTTTATACATGTCTATAGGTGATTGGTAGGTTAGAAACTTGGTCAACAAGCTAGCCACATGTCACATATATTGATAGCTTGTGGAACAAGCTAGCCATATATCGTACATATTGGTAACTTGTGGAACAAGCTAGCTATGTATCGCACATGTTAGTAGCTTATAAAATAAGCCAAGCACGTGGAACATATGTGGAAAACTTGTCTGGAAATTTTGACATGTGTCTTATAAATTAAACACATGTAAGAGGTCCTATAGAATATTGCCACGTAGCTCTTAAATACGTCACCTTCAAAAAATTAAGATAGAACTTGATCGAGAAACTATAAATCTTTTGAGCAATGACTCTAAAGATGAGTGCTCCATTAGACTTCTATCTGTCAATGTTCATAATTTAGTTCCTGCCACTAATCATCTTCCTTCTTGTGCTTCATAATCTTTTCAAAGTAGTCATCTTACTTGTCTTAGATTTCCACTTTTATCACGTGTCATTGATACTATTAATATTATAGACTCTTTAAAAAGGCTTGTTTTAGGAAGAGGTTCTAAATCCGTGTTATTTAAGCTAGATTTCAACACCATCAGAATTGAGAGGGTAGAATTCCTTCCACCTAGTTTTGATGGTGATATCACTTTTGAGTTCCTTCCTATCAAAAAATATACATCATAGTCCCAAGCTAAGCTCTTCCATGGAATGGAAAAATGCTATGATGGCCATGTTTGGATCCAAACTATTATATCCAATATTAAAAATAATATGGGTCTTAGTTTTCAAATCTCTTCTTGCCTTGGCCATTTGTAATGCGATAATGAAGAATGTAATTACATGTCTTGTATCCATTGTACTTTGCCTACAAACAGAATCGAATGGGAAGGAATCTCTGCCTTCCCATTTCAAGTTGAATTTGAGCCTCTTAAAGATTCTATAGTTGTTTACAAAGTTTACAAGGTTCCTCTGTAATGTCTAGATGGTTGTTCAACTAAGATTTACTATATTCTTGCCTACAAATATATGACTCGGGCAATATATCCATTTGGATTTGTATGCTCATCGGATTAAGATTGACAATTACAAGGACTCTTTAGAAAAGACCTGAAGCCTTTTTGAAGAGTAG
>JAWRVF010001528.1:0-61870 GCA_036785485.1 Physcomitrellopsis africana | reverse complement strand
GCGTTGCCAAGCCCATATTCCATCACGCTCACCCTAAGCATCACCATGCCAGTATTAAATGAGTACTACACCAACTACACCAAATCCTACCGACAGACCGTCCAACCATCCTGCATGAAACGTGACTACTCTCTACATAATGCAAGTAGCAGCAATGTAATCGACATAATGCCGTCTAGTATCTCAAACGCACACGAACAGTAAGAATGTGAAATGCGTTCTACACAATCCTAATAGCAGGCTCGTTTAACTTCACCCACTCATGGTTTCTCCTCAAAATTTGACAACCCATTTCTCAAACCAAAACTTCGATGTGCAAGTGCGCCGCACAAAATGTCCAAATGTTCACAACGAGAGGTACTGCAGAGCTATAGCAACCCACAGACCAACCTCCTCAGCGTAAACATGGCTGCACGCTGCAAATTACACACAACTCCCTAAAATGGTTCGAATGCCGACGTACCATACGCTCGATGCATTCGATGCGAAACCCAAACAGAGCATTTATATCAGCAGCTTCATGATTTCCACGAATAAGATGTACATTATTTGGATACTCAATCTGCCAAACAACACAAGCCACCTTACCTGTGTCAACGACTTAAATACAGGTAAGAAATCTGAGGAACCAACACCCCATTACCCTCTTTATCGGAGAGTCCAATGCCCAGCCCCTCACCAAGACTATTTGGGCTTTTCTTTTTCCCTCCTTTCCTTCGGCCAGGGGACGACCGACGAACTTTCCACGCATCCTCATAATGCTGTAAATACCTTAAAACGACCGTATTGCTCTAATCAAGGATCTACCAGTTCAATCTTGAACTCCAAATTGGTGAAACCTAGCCCCATACACCCCTGGTGTTCAACACTCCAGAGGTCAATTTAACATGGATAGGGGCCCGCGGTGCATTACAAGTCGAGATACCGTCTACTGATAGGTCCCACCATGCACTTTCTTAATTCCTCAAATGCGATACTACCAGAACGATGCGAGAAATATGTAAAACCCCCAAGCCTGGGAGCTACTAGCTACCTTAGTAGCTGAACCCAGGAATAGGCTTTAGACCTATTGGTGTGCATTAAGGGGGGAACATTAGGTATAAATGAACAGCAGATAGAATCGTACCTTCAGAGCAAGTAAAAGAGTGATAGTTTCTAAGCTATGCTGCCCCCGATCAACATAATCTCCCAAGAAAAGATAATCAATATATCTGCAAGTTTAACACACCACGTAGTTAGCCATCACCTAACTACATGCAACTTGCATTTACAACCCACGACCGAAGCTCCCACCGAATCAAATTAGATCCACATCGACAGATATCGAAACATTACTTCCTCTTCCAATAAGCAACCGTATGTGCCCAAAAATTCAATGATTCCAACCATGCCTCCCCATCCACAATCACCCAGGAGCCAACACGCCTATCAAAACCCAACTGCTACCAGAAAGACTTTGGATAGAAACCCAGTTACACCCAAATACTCACGTAATGTTCTGCTGTAGAAGGAGATCCATATTCATCCAAACAGACGCATCAAATCACCAAATTGTCCATGAAGATCTCCAAATATCTTCACAGGAGCTCTTATTTGCAACACACTTGATTCTTGACTAAACAATCGTTCCGCCGCATCACAAAGCTCAGCAATCTCGTTGCAGTCCATGAAAAATTGCCGCTTTACAGGCGGCTTCCACCCTCGAGGCTTCAGCAAGTACGCCAACACCTGACAACCACAAATACAACTGCGCCATGAATGACTCCACATACATGAACTGGACCCCGTTCAAGATCACTCTGCTCCGCATTTTCAACCTCCGCCACAATACTACAAAGATGGAATTGCAAACAACTCACCTTCTTCTGAACACTAGCCATAGACATTTGACGGTCGAGAAGCCGCCTTGCTAACATCGCACTATTTGGGGTAGTTCCATAACTAACTCGCCGACCTTCGTTCTCAAATTGGTCGATAGATAGCTGCCGAGCCCTCCCAATGCACCTCCAGATTCAGCTGCCACCACAACCTGCAGCCGCATGCTCATCAGACATCAACCTGATGGACAACCGTATCATCTACATGATAATTATTGCATATTGCCATGGCATATCAAACATCACCGTTGCGAGCTCAGTTTTACCCACCTCCGCATTCACTTCACCTCCCTTCATTTCCACAGCCCACATAATATCCATGCACCCCAAAGACACGTCTTGCAAGCAACACTTTCAGTGCCAAGTTCATTCAAAACAGTCCTTCAGTCCCATTTTCTCTCAATGTAAATGCCACTTGGGCTCAATCATGCACAGCACCCACAATGTTTCAGGTCCTTACTGCTCTGTGATGAAGCCTAACGCCTGTAGGTGGTGTAGTAAGGGCTCCATCCGCATGAGGCAACTTGTTCAATCCCATTGAACCTGCTGCAGGTGTCATGGGTGATTCGCCACTTGGAGTGGCTTCCGCGCCACGATCCCTATCCGGGGCTCCATCCTCAACGTCCTCATTCGTATTTCGACACGCTGCAGCTTTCGCTTCTGCCGCCTTCAGCGCATTGCTGATAGCCTCTGCTTCTGCTGCCGATGCCTCTACCAGTGACTCTACTCCTTTTCTCTCGCTCCTGACAAATACATCCAGCCTTTCAGAACATTGACAAACTCAGGCGAACTTATCGACCCTAAGATCCTACATGATCACCCTAGGGCATCCCTGCTGGATCTAAACGAGCACATTCAAGAAACATTAGACCAAGAGAGGAGAACATCCAACCACTAGGTTTGCACGCGAGGCGAAACGGGAAAAGAGGGCAGAACGCTGAGCATCCTCTCCAAAGTCCAAACGCAAAACACTCACCGGTGTCCATGAGACAAGGCATTCTCTGTACTGATATCCATCGTTGCATCTCCGGCTGCAGGTGCTGCTACGGGGCTCCCCATCATAACTGACCCATCTGCCGTCTTCTGTCGCCCATCACCAACAGCTTTGGCACTGGAAATGCTATTAGGCTGAGATGAAGGTGCTGACGAATGCAGAGCAGCCTGATGCAATGCTGCTGACGTCGTTTCTGCAGCAGCTAAATCCTCTGCTACTAACAAATCATCCAACAAAACACCTGTACGGAAACACCACACCAGCTGAATCAATACCACAACTGCTTAGATCAAATTATGCACCCACTCGACAGCTGAAGATTCCCGAAGAAAATTGAGGATCTCCAGAAACTACGACATTATCACACACGCGCTGTCACAACACTTGCACAAAAAAACAAGAAAACAAAAAACCTCAAATTGCAGATCAAATTCAGTTTCACTTCATAGTACAATAAAATTCCATTAAAGAAGAGCACCTCCTCTTAGACCACCATACAAATAAATATGGTCACCAACGGACGCTGCTGCATGTCGACATCGTCTGGTCAGCTCAAGGATAGCATCCCCACCAGCCACGTCCTGAGAAAACCTCCCAGATCGTGGACTATTCACTACCGCCTTCTTATCGCACCATACACCGGCAGCTGTATCTAATACTGCGAACACCAGCAACAAACAAAGATGTATGTCTCATTGTACTGCCAAACAGCCTAAACAATGCACATTACACGCAACTGAAAGAACCGTGTAAACATTGCAACAACAATGGCTCTCCATTCGTCACATATCTGCACGATTTACAACTTCACTGAAAAATGCAAAGAAAAGAGCCACTCTCCACATAATACTATGATTCAACGCGCCATCGCTTCAGTGCCTGGCAAAAAAGAGAAATTCACCCAACCTGCAACACTGGACTCATCTTCAACCATACGACCTCCTCCTAAGGCGCCCCCAGAAACATGGAGCCTAGCATTCACAAAAACCTGTCAAAACAATGCATTACCAGAGTGAGAGACATGGACGACATACCAAGAAAATCAATTTCGACCAAAGTCATTTCAGGCAGAAGACTAATGAATCCACCCTCAAGTTGCAACTTCTCACTCACAACGCTTTGTACACCCTTGTCGAACAAAATTCTTGCTATCAATCAAGCGTTACAACCAAACGAAGATGAATGGCCGCATGACTTTACACAAGCGAGGTTGTTGGTCTAATTCCTCTGCCTTGCTGTGATGACTACACTTCACACCAACAAGTTTCCTAGCTGATACTGCTCACAGGCATCCTCAAAATGCACTTTCTTAATATGCATCACATGCGCTTGTCTGCAACACAAGCACTCCAGTATCATGGAGCCACATACCGCAGCATGCTGATAACGTGCTGATGGCGCTATTCCAGGAGCTACTGCCCACTCCCACCGCCCGTCTCGATGCTTTGCAAGCCCGTAAGCAGTATCCAAGGGCTGCACTCACGAATTCCACACTTCACTCAAAAAATACAACCCATTTACACCTATGCCTCAACTGCCGCAGGAACAAATTTATGTCACAAGCGTTAAACACATCGCAACATACCACGCTGTTTGCGTCCCTCCCACCACAAAGAAGAAGCAGACCATCTGATCGAGCACATGCAGTCGCATACCTGCAACCATCAAATGCTTCACTATCAACACAACCTCTAACCATTCTCTTGCTCAAGACGAACAGTCCTACCACGTGTAAATCACAGCACCATCACAAACGGTACTATTACACAGGAAGCCGAGCTTTCCAGGAAAATCAAAACCCTCCATTTTTCGCGCGCAAAGACAGACACAGACGTACAACATAGATAAGCCTAGGCTCATTGTGGCCTTACTGATACAATTATTCCTACATTTATATTGCAAACATTCCACACGAGTGAGAGGCATTCAGGACGACAAAGACATCTCCAGAGAGTCGATGGTTACATGCATGGAGGAGGGCCCTCTCCCTCTGGATCAAGCGTCCTCCACTCGTACGGCTTAGCTGCTGTATCCAAAGCCCACACGTCTGCTAGGGGTCGCTTGCCTGTGTCCAACCTTGACCAGTGAGCGAGTATATTCGAAGGTACAAAGCCACAACACAACATGACGTGAAGACAACCATACAGAGATCACGTATTACTCTGTTGCAAGTAACATAAGGAAAACCACGGCACTTCGCACCGCGAGAAAACTAATACTTGGTTACACGATAATTGACACAAAATTTCCCACAAACGTCACAACTGTCCCTCCTGTCCAAGCACCAGCTCACCGTCGTTCCCACTAATAGATAAAAGAAACCGCTGCCCCACCAACGACATCACATGCCCATACCGAGGCCCTGGCCCCGCTCCTTGGACCACCACCCTGTGCCACCTGGGCTTCGCCTGAGTTAGATCCAGTACGTGAAGGTCGTCTGTTGACAATCCTGCCGGTCCGATTCCTCCCTGCTCACAAGAGTATAGACACATCCAACCACAAGCTTTCACTCAGCGGAAGTATCATCAACCATGGTCTTCCAAAAAGTGGAACACTTTGCGATAGAAGCATCACGTGTCAATATTGAAACTGAAATTTCTGATAAATTACGCCTTATTACAATGTTTCCTTTCAAAAACTAGACATGATACTTTTGAAACCAAACCGACGTGCTCCGCTGACACCAGAAGTACATCACGAGAAGGATCATCAGGACTAAATAAGCGAAATGCAGAAGCCATTGGCAACTCCATCATTACCACTGGAAAGCCATAAAAACACGGTAGCATACCTGGATAACAACCATGGTTCCCACCGCTGTGGCTGCATGTGCTGCTCGCGGAGAAGGTGGGTCCCCAACAGGAATGAGTCTGCACGACACAGCACAGCCCTACTTTCATTACAAAGAAAGAGGAAGCAGGATATCACGACTACACATCTACAAACAATGACCCAAAATACAACATGCGTGCCCACCACCTGCCAATACTATTGTTACTTCTCTCTCCATGGCCCTTGAGGATCTCGATAGCCCGACAATCGAGACAGAGCTAGCGCCGAAAGAGAAAAAACAAGAGCATGTAAAACTGGGCAACATAATCTTCCTCCCACAAACTTGGGCCAGACTCACCTTGACCATTTTCTGCTATTCACGTCATAACAGTGCACGTCTGCGGTTGCACCCGCCAACCCTGTCACAAAATTAACCACACATCTCAGAAAACTCCTCTTACCGCTCATCCAACATCACGTTCGGACCAGTTGAGGTCAAGACGACACAGGAATCTGACGAGGAGCCTTACTTCCATTCCACCACCAATACTTCAAACGGGCTTTTCATTGCATGCATTCCACCATCGATAACTTTACCAGCCCATCCTAGCCGGAACGCACGATCACCTCCACAACCTTTGAGGTTGCAGGTCTCACTATCACTCTCATCACACTGCATCCATATATATCCTATAAACACTGCTGTCAATCTCTAGCAGAAGCGTAAAACCCCTCCCTGCAGCGACCTCGAATAACACCTGTCGTCACGAACCCTAGAAGAAGTCCAGCGCATTTGAATCTCTGAGATCCATCACCCACAGCCAAGGAGCCCACATAGCTCACCGTTGCCCATCCTCCGATCTATCTATCCAGGATTGCACACTGCCCGTTCCAGGATTGCGAACAACGACATCCCCCAATAGCCTTGCTAATTCCAGAGGACACTGACCTTCGGAACTAAACTATCGTCTGCAGGGGATGCTCACGGTACAGGATATGCCGGACTTGTGCGATCCTGGTGATTCAGTATTACCATCAGCACCTGATTCTTCTCCGTACCCACCGTTTCTTAGGGTATGTTGTTTAAGCCCTAGCGTTGACAAGCTTCTATGTGTGATTGCTATGGGATACGAATTCAAATACAAGACTATAACTTCGCCGCGGAATAGAGCTGCGCGGGTCGAACGGATCATAGGGCGTGAATCAACTCCAAGTGCTTCTTGAAACGCTCAATCTCCTGTCCCGCTCAAAACTCCGCTTCAACCTCTACAAGTCCAACACATCCCAAGTCCCTTGGCTAAAATAGTGCCAAAACCTAAACAGATCTGCACACGCAGCGCCATCGTAGCCTATTCAAAACGATCGACCATTGAAATTAACCGCCAAAGCCCTCCATTACAGCAGTAATCCAACCTTCCAATCGTCACACCTTCAAAATCCTCATGAAGGGAAACCGGGTTAGCGAATCCGTCCAATGAGCTACAGGTTCTTCTCATACCGGCTCCGCCATTGCACTCAAAACAGTGATCATAAAATACGGTCCCCCTCTGGAACTTTGGGCTTCCTCGAAACGCTCTCCTTCGCATTCACCCCTAAAATATCACTCTTAGCCCTAGAAAAATCTTCGCAACCAGCCAGCTGGCGCTCAACACATGCTGTGAGCTGCTCTTCTTCCTCAGACGCTCAACATCCGGGATTCTCAGTGCTCCCTTCCCGCGATGCAAATCAGTGCGCCTACGCTTTTCGGCTAAGGGGAGGGAAATTTCAATGCCCAACACTGATTCGACAACTCGATACAACAACTGAACCCCGTCCACGAGGTTCTAAAACAATCGAAAACGAGAAAGGGAGGCAAAACAGAGCTCGAAATCTTACGAATGCCGGCACCAGCAGCAGCAGTCTGAGGTCCGCCCGCGGCGGACGAATTCCCCTCCAACGCAGTCGCGCCCCCGAACAAAATCAATCTCGGACCGATGTATCCCGGCGTCCCTTCCTCTCCAACCGCTGCCACGGCCGTCAACGTGTGCCCGCACCGCGGTCCCGGTCCATCCTCCTTCTTCTCGATCACGGCGCTCACCATTCGGAACGCTGGCGCGGGTCGCGGCAACGTTGCCATCGCCACCTGCTGCCGCCCCGCCACTGCTTGCGCAGCAGGAGATGAGGACGACGATGGCATCTCCTCTCTGTTCTCTCCTCCTACCGCCTCCCCGTTGGCGCTCCCGTTCGCGCTGCTGCTGCTCTTCCCGTTGGCCTCGCTCTTGCACACCGCCGCATCTCGTCCCATTCCCGCCCCGGCTTCCATATCCCTATCCCCACCTCCGAGCCTCAATTCCTGCGACGACCATTCCGCCGCTCCGCTTCCATCGACTCAACCGCGATCCTCCGTCGTTACTCCTGCGCGGGCGCCTTTCGCCACTCTCCACTCTCCACTCTCCACCGCGCGACGCACAGTTGCGAGAATCGGATGCAGAGCGAGGTGGACAACGGGGAAACGGAGCGGCAGCGATCGAGGCGAGCCTCGTCGTGTGGTGTGGTGTGGTGTCGCTGGTATGCCTCGCAAGGCCTCGCAAACGGGGGCTTCCTTCCTTCCTTCCCCGACTCTCCCTGCTCGCCTCCCCTGCTCCACTGGACCACCATTGCTCCCCTCTCGCATCGGGGGCCTGGCTATCCGGGGTCCACCCCGCCCCAGCCCCACCTGGTTTTGGTGGGACCCATGTGTTTGTGTGTTGTCGGTGTGTCCTCTTTGCTGACGAGTATTGGCCGTTGACCCTGTCAATCTCATATGGGTGATAAGTACGTCATACCGCCATCCTGTGCAGTTGCCGCATGTGTGTCTGTGTTCTGGTACGGCGTAGTTGTGTTTGCTTGGTTGACGTTGGACTGCGCCATGGAGTTGGTTTGTTACAATCACCGGAAATCTAGTTTTTGGACATTGTGAGCATTTGGTCATCTGCGAGGTGTTCATTACTTTGTTACTTTGCAATTTTTTTCCTTTTATTAAATGTCGAGTTGTTGGCTATGTTGTTTTAAATATTGTAAAGAATGTGTATGGACTTATGCTTAAATTTCAAAAGTGTAGTGATTGCCTCTATTGGCATTTATCTTTTTAGAAATATCAGCCTTACTTGTATTTAAACTTTTGTTTAATATTGAAGCATTGCATCGTCGCTTTATAATGTACTAAGTTTTTTTCAATGAATTTACAAATTCTTTTACATTCACAAGTTTGTATAATTGAATTTATGTTTCTCTTTGCATTATTTTTTTGTTGTTATAATTTGAAAGTATTCGTTTGTGATCACAGTAGTTTTCAGTATGTAATGCACTTTGTTTGCAAGGGTACAAAAATTTCATTTTAGTTTATTAGGTACAAATACCCAATAAGTATTCTCCTCTTTTAGGTCTTTTATTGGTTTTGTTTTGGTTTATTTTATTGTTTATTTTGTGTGTGTGTGTGTGTGTGAATGCGGGGTACCATGTCCGCAGGGTGTTGTTGAGGGCATCGTTGGAGGTAGCCAGGCACGGTCTCTGGATTTTCTGGGTTTTCGGATTTGGAAAGATTGCGAGACGCCTTCCAACCAGCCTCAATCTTCCTTCTTGCCCAAGAGCAGTCTTGAATGCAGCGTTATTCCTTAAGTTTTGTTGCACAGAGGATTGGTGATCAAGGGGTCTAGCTCCTCGCAGGCTAGGGAGAGGGGACCAGAACAGAACATGCGGGAAGGAGGAGGATGTTGCCAGGTGAGTTGGTGACTGTGTGGCTGATTCGGGCAAGTGACATTTGTGCAGGTGAAGGTAACACTTTTCCACAGTAAAACTATACACAATTCAATGGAAAAGATATGGGAATGTTACAGTAAACAGTTCTTTTGCTCAGAGTATTTTCCATCGTGCAATATCAAAATTTTGCATGGTTTCTCTAAGTTTTCTTTACACTGACAAGGAAGGAGTGAACTTATCTAGGTTTGGTTATGGCATCCTTCAATGTTGCATTATATCACACTTTAAAACAAAACAGACCAACATACAATTTGTTTGCATGATTTTTGGGTATATATACATATATACACATATACACACAAAAATAAAAATATCACAGTTTCAAATAAAATTGCTAGTTCAAATAATGAAAATTCAATAAATTGAATGATATGAAAAATAAATATTGTTATGGTTTTACTTGAATTCCTATCTCTAAGTGAATTATAGTGCATTAGAGAAAGTAAATAAATAGAAAAGAAAGACATTAAGTTGCCACTCAAGCACAAAATAATAACTTATTAATTTAATTTTAAATTATAAGAAAGGATTCACTGTGTGGTTAAATTTAAATTTAAATACTTATAAAATATAAAATCAATTAAAAGTATCATTTACAATTAGAAATATTAATGGTTAATTTTTATTTAATTTTTTTATTTGGTGACTAAATATATAATTGGCTACACAATCAAATTGTATATGGTTGTCTTTTCTAAAAAAACTTTTCTTTTTTACTATTGATACAAATTTAAAAAATCTAAATAATAACTATTTCTATAAGAAATAAATTATGTAATATTTATCTAATAATAATAATAATAATAATATTATTATATTACTATAAATTAAAAATATTTTATGAAATATTTTAAATTAATATTTTAAATAATTTCAATTAAAAATTTATTAAAAAATTTATATAATATTTTATTACTTTACCAAGAGATATACAATTTACTTGATTAACTTATTGCTATCATATATATGTATCAAGTATCTTCTAGATATTCTTAGTATGATAAGTTTTATTTAAAGTACTTTAGAATCTTGGACTACTTTCTATAAATCTTTTAAAACCTCTAAAATCTCCAAAATACTTTATAAGATTTCAAAATCTTTTATTGTTGTCTAGAAGTCTCTAAGTACCTTCCATAGGTTTTTTTTTGAAGCCTCTATAGTCTTCTATAACTGCCCAAGGTCTTTTTTAGTCAAGTAAATTTTTAATATAATATTAGTTATATGGCTAGGATATTCTACATGTTTTAAAATCTCTTCTAAAACTTCTATAGGATGTAATGGTATTTTTTAAAAGATAAAAAATTCCTTATATTTCAAAAGGTACCACTATTTTTAAAACTTATAAATTTATTTTTGATAAGATAATATTTTTAGATTATCTCATAATTAAGTAGATTATTTTTTAATTTAAAAATAGTAAAGTAGTTGAATTATCATTCTCTTATAATTTAATATTTTAAACCAAATAATATTTTTGTACATAATTATTGTTGGTTTACTATGGTAGACACACTTAAATCAATTTTTATGATCCTTGATGGTTTATAAGTAATAATAAAAGAATTATAAATTGCCCATTTTAGTACTCTTTGACTAAAATTTTAAAAAATATTCTAAATAAGTTACAATTAAAAAAATTGCAATTAAAAAAAAAGAAATGAATATTAGCTACTAAAGAAGGTTGTTAATTTTTAACAAAAGAGCCAAAGACTTGTATATTAGATAAGTTATATATAACAAGAAAATTTCTTTTTTAGATTTATTCAACAAGTAGAATCACTTCTACAATTGCATCCTTTAAGGAATTCTATGCAATGACCAAAGTAGAATTTTTAGTAACTCTTTTAAATTGTGCTACATTAACTTGGTTTGCATTCTTGTTAGAAAAAAGTTTTAGATTTCTAAACAAATTTGAAGCATTTATAATAAAATTAAAATCAACCTTTAAAAAATATTATAAAAAAAAAATACAAATATATTAAAATTTTAAAATAAAAACTCTAACAAAATGATATACCTTTTTTTAATATGTATTTTTTAGTTTTACAAAACTTCATCTAATAGTAGTTAGAATCAAAAAAAAAAAAAAAAAAAAAAGAAGATAAAAAAAGATAAAAAAATCGTTATATTTTAATCTAATCTCAAAGATGAATTGAAAGATTTATTTTTTTATAATTCCAAATATTAATACTTTTAGTAAATTCATTATAAACGTGGTTGTGTTTAAAAATTGATTATATATATATATATATATATATATAGATGTATATATAAGGATAAAAATAAAACTAACATGCTGATAATTACATGTAAATATAAGACAATTTAATAAAAATTGATGCAACTTAGTTTAGACCACTAACCAAAGAAGTAAAATAAAGGAAATAATTTTAAAAATTATATATATATATATATATATATATATATATATAAACTAAAAAATATTATATAATATTATTTTGATAAAAATTACTTTAAGATTCATATCACAATATCAGTTGGTAACAGTATTTTATCAAAATTCAATAAGATCTAATTATAGTAGAATCAATGCAATAAGATATTATCAACTTATTATCTAAATCAAGTTTCTTTTCACATGTAAAACTTACACTACGTTTTATGATTCATATATCCATTAAAACTTAACATAGGAACATCAAGAAAAGAAAAAAATAAAATCAGCCCTTAAAGTGTCAATATGTTTTACTAATAAAGACTTTGTAAAAAAACAAAAGCTATTAATTATTTAAAAAAAGCTTTTTCAACAAATGTTGAAGTCATTGATAGATAATTTGTAGTAATGGAATTGTTTTTAAAAAATTCGACATTTTGAAGCAATGAACAAAATAAGTATCACATGTTATCTTAAATATCATCCAATTTTGTTCAAATCTCATAACTCTTAGACTTCTAAAATTTGAATTACTCAATTAATCAAAGTAAAAAAAATTCTTAAGAGGATATTGATTAGAGAAGAAAAAAATAAAAAATAAAAACGATACAAGTTTGATATTTGGAATTTTAAAAAAAAATTATACAAAAAGCCAAAAGAAATTCATTTTTTATAGTTAATGCTATGCAATTAAGAACTTTAATTGATAAAATCAATAGAGACTTATCTATCTAATATCATAACTTTAAGGATGTATTTTTAAATAATAATATCAAGATATTATTAGAATATTGACTATTAATTTCATAACTGAGCTATAAAAAGAAATATAATCTCTATTTGGACTAATTTATAACTTATTATAGACCAAAGTAATATTATTTAAAAATAAATTAAAGAAAACTTGGCAAAAAGTTTTAATTAAATTTTATTTATATTAAAAATAAGATATTTTTGTTTTTTTAAAATTATTTATTTATTTAATAATTTATTTAAAACTATAAAAAATATTTATAAAAAAATTATCTATCATAATTAATTTAAATACTGCTAAAACATCTTGAATAAGCAAAGATTTTGCAAATATTAAATTAAAAGGGATTAACAACCTTGTTAGAATTTTAAAAAGAAGCCATTAGAAGATAATATTTTATACAAAGTATAGATGTTTAGAATATATTGTTATAACATTTTAACTTATAAATGCTCTTGTAATCTTTTTACATATACTAAATGATATTTAAAATAAAAAACCTAAAAAAACTTATAATCATTCATTTAAATAAGATCTTGATATGGTCTAAAAACAAACAAGATCACAAGTATTATGTACAACTAGTATTGGAGGAATTAATAGTATTGTAGGAATTACAACTTTAAAGATAATATACAAAATTTTAAAAAAAATTATTTTATCAACATGTAATTAAAATTCTACTATATTCATATAAAAAAAATATAATTTTTTTTCAGATTTTAATAACAATCAAGCTATTTTTTTAGTAAAAATAACTTCAAAAATTAAAAATAGATATATATATATATATATATATTTAGATTTAAAATTTCTATATGGTTTTTATCAATAATTATTTAAAAGTTACAATTTTATTAAGAAGATTGATAGAAAAGAAAAAATTAAACATGATAATATGGCCAAAAAATCTTTTAGGATATTTAAAAAATATTTACTTCATTACCAATCTTAATTTTTAAAATTTTTTAAAAAATATTCTTTTTGAAAGTAAATAATTTAGATTTTTTAAAATTAATTAATTATTTTTATAATATAACAACAATAACTAGCTCTAGCTTATTGCATATTGCTCTTAAAAGTTTTTTTAATATAGAAATCAATTATATAATTTATATTAAAAAACTTTTAACAATAATATATGGTTTAAAAGAATAGTGTCATTTATTGGAATAGCTAAAGATGAAATAATAATATATATCTTGACTATAAGAACTTAAAATATTTTATAAGCACAAGAGTTTTAAATTAATAACATTTTATATAAAATATATTTTTCTTGATTTGACTCTATAATTAGATATTATCTTAGAAATTTCTTAAAAAAATTAAATGCTCTTTTTATATATCTTATGTTGCACCTAAAAAATAAAAAATAAAAATTTGATCAATATATAGATGTTTTAAAATAAAGTTATTTACACTTAAATATTATATGCATCTAGAATTTTAATTGTAAAATAATAAAAATAGATATATTTAAGATATTTAATAATAATTTTTTGTATAGAAAAAATATTACTTATTTTTTAATTTCTAAAAGTAAAGATTCAATTTTGATAATTGTAAATTATTTCACCAAAATGTCTAATTTTAATTTATGCAATAACAATATATTTGTTACAAAATGATCTAATTTTTAAAAAATATATCAACTTTATCTATATGATCCTTAAATATATTGTATCAAATTAAGGGCCATAGTTTATATTTTTTTAAATATAATTATTTAAAATTTTATGAATCTATATTAATTAAATAAATAAATATATAAATAAATAGTTAAAATAAACATATCAATCAAATTTTATAGTAGCATCTTTATTGCAATACAACTTATCAATAAGATTATTGGATGAATTATTTTATTTACTTAAATTATATATATATATATATATATATATATATATATATATATACATAATTTTTAGTTATAGTCACCACTTTTTATTTATTTTTTTAAAAATCAAAGATATTGATATTTTTATTGTTTGATTTTTTAATTTATTGATATTTTTATTGTTTGCTTAATTAAAAATCAAAAATTTGCATAATTAAAAATCAAAAATTTATCAATAATTTGTTTGATTTTCAATAAGTTTTTGATTGAAAGTTCTATGTAGTGTATATATTTATTTATTTTTAATACTTCAATCTTAAAAGCCTATCATGTATTTTAGAAAGTAGTCATCTACTACCAAGTTCAATTATAATCAATAAATAATTTGATTACAAAGTGAATAAATTTTTTTAATTTATAAATTAATACATCAAGTTGAAAATTCTTTATGTAGTTTAAAATTTTAAAATTTGAGCTTTTTTTGTCATAGTTTTTAGACCAATTATATAAGTTCTTATAGTCTTCTTTATCACAAAGACAAAACTAATATGAAGTATAATTTTTTGAAGGTTAGATATAATCTTATTATGAATAGCTTTGGCAAAGAAATCTTTAAAAAGATGCTAAAGCTTTGGTTACATTAACATCATTGAACTTGGTAGAAAAAACATCATTTTTAAGGATATTTTAAAAATTCTAAATTCAAATCAAGTATTTGAATAAATTCATTAATATCAAAAAATAATAACCATAGTAATTATTTGAATAAGCATATATATATATATATATATATATATATATATACATATCTATTTAATAGAAATTAAAGGATATAATATATTACAAATATTTTTTTAACAAATCTTTGTCTTCTTAAAATTGCACATATATAAGCTATTAAAGCTCTATATTATAGTTTTTGCTAAGTATAAAAGTGTTGTCATAAACATATATTGAATATTTTTAAATATCTTAAAATCTATAAATTTTTTTTCAAATATTCTATAGAATTCTGATATCTTTATTTTTTTTTGAAACTTCTATGGACCTTTATGACTATCCAAGATTTTTATTATATTTTTAAAATTTTCTATAGAATATTCTTTAAAACTCTAAAATATTTTTTGTATCTTAAATTTCTTTTTAAGATCTTCTATAGGTCCTAATTATTATAGTACAAATAAATAAATAAAACAAAAAGCATCTAAGTCTTGCCAACAAAAGTTATGAAGAAATTCCAGTATTTCTTAGTTTTTATTATTGTATTTTATCTTTTTTTAAAACTTTAATATCTTATTTCTTTTATATTTCTTCTTCTTTTGATTCTTTATCTTTGTATTATTGATAACTATTATTTTAAGAATATATAATTTTATTTTATAAAAATTCAAAATTAATATAAAAACCATATAGATTATTGTTAAAAATCTATAAAAAATCAAAATAAAAAATTGTACATGATTATTTTATAAAATCTACAAAAAGATTACCTATAAAAAAATCAACTATCAAAGATTAAATCTATTTAAAATTATCTACAAAGACAAAGTTAGCCAATTTTCTTTTAGCTATTATTTATTTTTAAATTTTTTTATGGCTTATAACATACAACTTACTTATTAAAAAAATCTACTACTATAAAATTAATTATTATTAATAAAAATAAAAATAATATTGAATATATCTATCTATTTAATATGTAGAAATTAAAATAGAGAATACATTAAAAGAATTATGCAATAAATTTTTTGTGTTTTGAATGCCAAGAGATAGATTACTAAAAACATTTATAGAACTTCTTCTTAGAAGAGAAAGTAATTTAAAAACATAAATCAAATTGTACCCTTAAAGAATTATTATTTTTTAAAAATATTTTAAAAACTTGTAGATATATGTGCTATATATATATATATATATATATATAGTTTAAGATCCTTTTAATATGTTAGATCCTTTAATATCTATCTAAAAGATTTTATGATTTTTAACAATTATTTAAAATATTCTATAATCTTTTGAATTTTTTTATAAGAAGATTTTCTAAAATTCTAAAATATTCTATAGTTCTTATAACTTTTCCCAAAAGCTTCTATAAGAACTAGTTGCGATGATATAAATGAAAAAAAAAGACAGGAATATGTCAATCTTGCTAATAAAAGTTTTAAAGCAATCCAAATGTTATGGTATTCTTTAATTTATAACTCATCTTGTTTCAAATCCAATATCTTATTTTTCTTGTACTTCTTGAACTTTTAGTTTGTTATCTTTGCTTCTTTAAAAAATAGTGGTAATTTAAAACTAAGAAGTTTAAGGTTCTTTTTAGTATAAAATATATATTTAAAATATATATTTTATTCAATGATATAAATTAATAATTTATTTAATTTATATAAAAATAATTAAATAAATAAAATAGTATCTTTTATTATCTATTGTATTATCATTGTTCTTTTTTTCTTTCTTTCTTTCAATTGGTATCTTTCATTATCAATTATCATATCTTCAACTAAAAATTACTTAACAATTTTTTGTTGATTTGAAATATAAATATTTTAATTAACAGCAAATATAAATGTACACTATTAGAATTTGAACCCTAAGAAGGTTGATTTATTGTTGTGTATCTTACAACTACAAACTGTTGGAGGTGGTTAAATTTCTGAAGCAAAAATCTACCAGATAAAATATATAAAATATACAAATTATATTAAATATAAGAATGAAATTTCTTGCAAAATAAATGTCACAAATGATTTTTTTCTATTATATATATATATATATATATATATACATACACACATACATACATAAGACTTGAATGGCCTTGAATTGGCCTTTAATATCTTGGTATTGAACTAACATATTAGCAATTTGACTTTGATTATTTTTTTAAAATTGAGAAATCACTTCACAATTGGACGGTCGGAAGACTACCTGCGAAACCATAAGATTAGATACTTATCAAATCTTTATTTGCAAAGTGAAAATCGAGGAAATTGAATATTACAAAAGTTACATAGTTCATGGTTCAGCAACAATTAAAATTTAATTTTTCTTCCATACCCATATGTGTATTTCTCGAACATTCCAGTCATCTCCCTCAACAAGTGAACCACAAGTGTGACGTTAGAGTCTGGACAATCGAGTTTGTAGGAAAGGTTGGGATGAGTGTTCAGCAAAAGAGACTTCGTTTGACGAATGTTTCGGTACAATCCAGCGGCTTGCTCTGCTCGTCCTGCAGCTTGTGAAAGCTTGGATTTGGATTCCTAAAACCATGAATACTTTTTCGGTTATGTGCAAATTATTGACATGGCACAGCACAGAAGTTCTCAACATGCTTGTTTATACGCAAAAGAATGATTTTATAAGGAAAATGCTGAATGACTTAGTCTGATGCATGTCCTTGCCTTGTGGCACGTTAGCTGATGCAACTTCCCTCCCTGCAGACTTCGATTCTGTCTAAATGAAGTTCATGTGGAGTCAGCATTAGGTCTCGTTATTCTTAGCAGTACACTGACCACCTCTCCGCTGAACGTCCAACAACTAGGATCAGAGAGATACAGAACAGTTAGAATGAAACTAGAAAAAGCAAGCATCACTTTTCGCAAACCCTTGAAGACATTGACTTTAATGCATTGTACGAAATTAGCAGTTTCTCGGGTTTGCAGTCCGCACAAAGCACATGATTGGAGTCAAACTACACTGGAATGGTAAATAGTAGATGCAATCAATGATCATCAGATTTGAATGGAGTAAGTGCGAGGTTGTTCATAGCGTCAATCTATGAGGTTGTTCATAACTCTGTTCTCTGCAGCAGTAAGCTTCGAGTCAGGAGCATTTGCAGCTTTTGGGGCATCAACTGCAGCCGCTGCCTTGGGGTTCCAAATTACTCAAAGGAAACTCCACTGCCATGTTTTGTAGACTTTGAACAAGGACCTGCATACCATTGCGCAGCCAGAACCGTAGAAACGAAACAACTACAGACAATGAATAAAAGCATAAAAGAAGACAGCCAGGATGATCAAATCAATCTTCCTCACTAGGAAAGAGAAGCAGTGTCCAGATCGATTCCAAATCAGATACTGACACGTTTATTCAGATTCCTTCGAGTGCACTACACACAGCCGAGAATAATCTCTGACGGTGATCACATTGGGCTGGATCAATCGAGGGACCTTCATACAAAGAGCTGCAAGGTCAACTTGGAGATCAAAAGTGTGGCAATCAGAGAGCAGGAGCTGTATAGAAAGGAGAGTCCAACAATATTGAATAAACCTGGGCGAGGTGCAATGAGAAATGGTTGATCCTGCAGCTGGGTGAGGAGGTGCTCTACTCGTGTGGCAATATTTCAAGCGACTGAAATGCCACGTCCATGCAAAGTTTTGACTTGGGTTCATCACAAAGAGTTAGACATCCTACATTCCCAGCTGAATCTCAAAGCTACAAAACAAGTCTAGGACAACAACTTAGTGAAAACAACAGCATGTACCTAACTCAGTGCAAGAGCAGGATCTCGGTGGATTCCAGACCTTGAATCTGCAGCAATGAGCTCTCAGGCTGGTCTTCGGAGATTGATCCATTCCCATGGAACCTCAACATACACTACAACGGCAACATATGAAACTCCCCTTGTCAAGTGCAAAGTGCATAACAGATGTAACTTCCATTCTCTAATGCGAACCAAGTGTATTGAATTGTTGCTTTAGAATATACTTGTATCATTGGCAGAATCGTTGAGTTTATTCAACAGTGTGCTAGATTTTGATACATATATGAGTGTGCTTGTGTAACTTTATTCCTAGGTCTGTGACAACTAGATTCTAAACGTGAAAGCAAAAAAGAAAAGATATATATATTATGGTGTGGATGAAAAATATCATTTGATAAATTAATTTTATTTCTTTATAATGATTCTTTTATATTTTGTGTATTAAATATACATTATGAAAAGATTTTATTTTATTTCTCCCAATGATTGAAACAAATTATTATGAATCTTGTAGACTTATCATTCTATAAAAATATGATAGTTATAATTAATTTAAATTTTTTTAGGTTTACAAAATGTAAAAGTTTTTTTAAAATTATAACAATAATATAATATTTTTATAAACTCTTAAAAGCAAAAACCTATTTTAAATTGTTGCATTGTTAATATTAGTTTATAGCAGAAAATACCTTTAAATAATTTATATTAATTGCATCTATATATATATATATATATATATACACACACACACATATACACACATTTTTTGCAGAATATTAAAAAAAATTATTTATATAATGTATGATTGTAAGTTTATAATTGTTCATAATTTTGATTATGGCCTACTTAATTTTGTCTTAAGTTACATATTAAAAGCTTTAATTTTAAAAAATAAAACTAGATATGTATAAATTTTTGATGGTATTTGAAACAAATTATATGTAAATTTTTAAGTTTAATTTGGAGATTAAATTAAATATTTAGTTTTTAAATAAAATATAAAATTTTTAAATCTTCTATCTTAGAAAAGTTAAAAATAAAATATTCAATAAAAATTTATTGTACGAATTTAAAGAATATTTTCTATAAAATATAAATAAATAACAAAACATTATGTATAATAATTTTTAGAGATAAAAAAAAATAGTAATTATAAAAAAAATTATTTAATTTTCATATAATATTCTAGTATCAGTTTTATAAAATTTTAATATTTTTTAAAAAAAATTATGCATATTTATTTCATTTAATAGATATTTTATATTTTTATCTAAGTTTGTTTTAAAAATAATTCAATATATTTTTTATTTGAAATTTAATATAGCTTGTTTGCTTATTTATAAATAAATATAATATAGTAGTTTAAAATCTTGATGTTGGCTTTACTGCCTCATGATTTTGTTAGGTCTTTGTATTGAGTTGTGAGATTGAATGTAAGAAAATATTTCTATTATCGTATTTATTAAAAAACTGATTTAAAAAAAATTCTCCAAAAATGTGAAAGATTTATATCAATTTTATTATCTTTGTATATTTGATACTTTGTAATATTTTACAAAAATCTTGGATTGCCACAATAATGGCAAGTTTCAACATTCTACCATAGAATATCACATGTCTTATTTTCAGATCAAATCATAGAACAATGGTTTCTGGTTAAAACAAGTATTCTTAAATCAGGGTTTGAAAATTTTCTCTTCAGAGTTTGGTTTACCAATGAAATAGACAAGAAAATTTATGGACATCTAATTTTGTGAAAAACAGCCACAAGAAACTAACAAAAAAAGGGAAAAATGGATTTCTTGGAATAATATCAAAATTAAATAAATATTATACATTATTTTTTGACAATAATTTCATAATTAAAAAAGTTGGATTATTAATAACATTTATTTTTAAAATATTATTAGAAAAATTCTAACCGAATTCTCAAGGCTAGAAAATAGATATTTAAATTGTAAGAGGGTTTCGATGAACAACTCAAAAACATGTTATTAGAAAATATTATCAAGAAAATATTTTTACTTGTCTCTTGCACATGTAAGGGAAAAAATATATATATCTTCAGCAAAAAAATTTGTACATGCATTTGAATTTATCAAGATTATTCTGGATACAAAAAGAAATCTCCTACAGTATTATTCTATTGAATTTTTTGGTTTTTATTTCTTGTATTATATCCAAAGTAGGTTAATCTCTCAAACTACTCTAAATAATTTCAAAATTTAAGTTAAACAATGTCAGAAAATATAAAGAAATATAAAAAGAAAAGAGTAGGAGAACAAAGGAGGATTTTCTTGCAAATAACTAATTTTTTTTAAAAAAAAAGGGTAAGTACAAAGGTAGTGCTTTACTGACTCTAAAATAATTAAGATAGGTATTATCTACCTATTTCAGAAACAATAATTTTTGTTCAAATCATTGTAACAAAAATTATAATGTAAAAATGTTATAGAAATAATTTTAATCTTTATGTTTATTCCATTTATTTGAGTCCAATTTCATCAGATTCTATGTTTTATTCATCAGATTATATAGTTTATATATATATATATATATATATATATGCTTCAATTGATTTGAAAAATTTGAAAACTTTGATATTTTTAAAGAAATCAATCCACCTTAAATTAATTACCACTTTTAGTGAATCATGAATATTTTTCTTTCTATTGCCACCTTCAAAAAAATAGTCATTGGAATCCTAAACAAGTGCAATTAATCAAATACTTAATATTTTATTTTCTGAAAAGTGAATAATAATGTAGATAATTTTTTTTAAAGTTATCAATTACAAAATGTTAATAAAAATTATCAAATGATATTAGGAGTATTTTAGAAATAATTCTTTCTTTATTAAGCTACTTAATACATCAAAAATTGATATGTGTATATATATATATATATATATATATATATATATATGTTAGAGAAAATTAATATATCAAAAATTGATAGCATTATTTCCAATGTATTTTAGATACATTGCAAATATACATAATAAATTGATTATATATATATATATATATATATATATATATATAAAATATTATATTTATATAATCAATTTGTTATTTATATTTCCAATGTATTTGTTTCCAAAGATTTCCATGCCATATAATCCCCTAAGCAAATGTCTTGTCTTGAACATCATTACCACTTCTATTTCTGCTATATGAATATTTCAAGAGGTAGGAAAACAGACTATGACACACAGAAGTCATGGCAGCCCCAACCCTCCTCCTAGCCAAGTCCACCTTTCCCTTTCCTCAGCAAAGACTGCCTTTTAAGACCCTTTGTCCCACAAAACCACACTTAGTGGTGAAAAAGGAATTGTGCCACACAGGATTTGCAAAGAATTGGCACAAAAGATGCTGCCAGGTGTCCTTATGAGCCTACTTTTGTTTACATCTTCAGTTGTGGGGGACTCCAACACTGCAAAGGTAGGTGCTGCAAGTGTGAGCTGGGTTTTCCCATGGATTACCCTTTCACGTGGGTTGTCAAACATTTTTAAGGGTGGGGCATGACCAGATGCTAGAGTTTACCCCCAGGGATCCAGCAATGCCTGCCACTGTGGACCATTGCAGATTGTCTGTACTGCACAAGGAGTTGGGCTCTGGTTTCTGAATTAGGTGGTGAGTTCTGCTTGTCCTCTTCACCAAAAATTCAAGGTTGTGATGTCACTGCTAACAAACCGACCAGATCAAAATTCCTGCAGCTGTGCAGAATGTGGAGTTAAGGTTAGGTTGCTGTAACCTGCGTCACTGCTTACAGTGGTTGCCATAGAGTGGATCCACCAAACCAGCCACGGCAGTAACTTGCCAGACTTCTCCATATTTCACCACTGAGTAGCCCACCGCAAGGGCTGACCATCCCAAAGCATACTATTCCAGTCTTATCACGTCTCCTGAACCAACCTGCTTCACATCCTTTCTTGGTTTGTCCATCTGCTTTCTTTAGGCTCCCAAATCCCACAACCATCATGGTTGGTATATTCCAAAACACTTCCATGTTGCAGCTGTTTCCCATCAATTTTTGGTGGTGGAAAAGTCATGGGTCACCCTAAATTATCAAAGAATGATAGGTTGTATCTAAATATGCAAAATACTATCAAAGAGTTTGGTGGTTTAAATATTATCTATGAAATCACAAGTATGGTTGATGAAATCTTACAAAAGATTTATCCCTATTGTATCACAATAAACAAATGAAAAAAGAAGAAGTTCATTGGTCATTGATTTTATTTCTAAATTTTCTTACCATCTAGCTTGTGAATTTGTAAATTGAAGCCTTGACATTAACAAGTGGATGTTTGATGATCATTTAAGATTTGTGGGTCTAACTCAACTTGGAAAAATTGACCGTGAAGCTACTTCCAAATCATCTTGTCCAATACCATTTTTTTTTAATAATAACTTCTTTTAATTTATAGTAGTCAATTGAATTATTAAAGTCTCCAAAGAAAGATCTACAAATATTGATAGGATTTAAAATTACTCTACTATTTGCAATACTTCAAAGAATTAGAGTTAAATATGTCAAGGGATGTGGTTTAGGTTGTAAATGCAAGTTTTTGCAAGATAACACAAATTTATATACAAATAAATAGTCCAATGTGATTTTTTGAGTTTTTTTTTTTTATGTTTTCATTGTTGTTGTATATATATATGTATACTATCATAAGAAAAATTAAAAAATATAAGAAATAAACTATGCAAATAGAATAAGCACAAATATTTTTTAACATGTCTTATGCCAAAAACAATTGTAATAGAACAAAGGCTCTAGTACATAAACGTTTTTTTATAAAAAGTGCCTTTCTAGAGACTTTGATGAAATGTTAAGAAGAAAAAAGACTTGTAAAGATATTTTGGATATTTTATAAAATTGAAAGAATATATTAGAAGTTATTAAATCTCTTTTTAAGTATCTTTTTGGTATTTACATTGGATTTCTATATTAATCTACAACTTGGATATTAGATACAGAAAAGAACTATGTAAATATAATATAGAATATTTTATTAATTATATAATTATTACCTATTTTAAAAAAATAATCTTTTCTAAAATAATTCTTATGATGGTTGTTGCAATTAGCTAAAAAATACTTATATAATAATATTTAAAGAAAAAATCTAAATTTTTTATAATTCTAATTTTAAATTTTTTAGAAGAGATAATAATATTTTTTGTTTGTTTTGATATTTTATTTAGCATTATAAAAAATACATATATTTCTTACGCATAAAATAGAAATTTTGATATAAAAGATTTTTGGAATTGAAATAAAATATAAGATATAGATTTGATTAAAATTTTTACTTAGATCATCTTCAAGGATCTCTTAATTATAAACTTATTTTCATTTTTTTTTAATATTTCTTTATAAGTGGCAAGTACTACAAATATAATTATAAAAAATAAAATAAAAACTATTATTATAGATCATAACATTTTGTTTATCTTTTATAAATTTGTTTCAAAACTAATCATAGATTTTAAGATTATTAAAAAATATAAAATATAAAACTAATATATAAAAATAACACAAAATAGAAATACATAAGCTTGTAACCAAATAATAAGATAGATAATACATAAATATATATTTTCAATGGAAAATGTTGGAAAAATAAGGTACTAAGAGATAGAGGAGACAAACCAATACATGATAGATCAAAAAGAATATAACTTAAAAAAAAATAATTATAAAATTAAAAATTAAAATAAAAAGAAGCTATTGATATAAAAAAATATCTATTATTTATTGCATTAAAATCATTAAAAAAATTTAAAAAATTATAGTCTCTGAAAATTAAATAGAACTATCAATAATCAAATAACAAAGGTGCTTTATAATCTAAATATTAAAAAGAATTAAAAGAATTATATTAAATATTATATAAAAAATATATTAAAATAAAATGAAGAATAAATATAGTAATATAATTGAGCAAATGCAATAAAGAGTATAAACACAAAGTTTGAGTAATTCTATATTGTACACAAAAATATTTCAATTCAATAAAGAAAAAAAAAAAATTATCAATTTGAATATGCTAATAAGATGCAAAAAAGTCAGGAACTCTAAGTTTTATTTACAACAATTAAAACCACCTATCTAAATTTTAGAATTGCTAGAAGTATATAGTATTAAATGACTTTTGTCTCTCTAAAGTTCCTTTGCTAAAAAATAGATATTTAAAATATAAAAAATATAATATAATTTAAAATTAGTAATTTTTTTAAAAATTTATATAAAAAATAAAATAAAAAATAATTCAAAAATCAAATAGAAAAAAAATAGAGTTATTAATTTTTTTAATATAATTAAGTAATTTAGATAATGTTGTGTTATAACACTACTATAGGATGGAAGATCAAAACAAGATATATATAATATAGAAAAGCTTAGTTGAAGACTAAGTTATAAAATTACTTTAGAAAATATAGGTAAATAATTTTTTTAAAAAATAAAGAGGTAATAAAAATATTTAGTGTTAATGCTATTTTTTTGTAAAAAAGGCTTCTATTTACTTTGTACGGCTATAAATAAGAAAAGACAAGGTAGATTAGAAAAAAATACAACTATATGCATCTTAAAATCAAAGCAAAGGATAGTTTTTAACAAAAATTAACTAAAAAATCCCTGGAATAATACCTAGGGAGGGACTACTATGAACCAAGGCTGAAATTAGATCCTAGGATATAAAATTGTGTGCCTACGATAGATGGAGTCTTTTTTGGTTAAACAGAGAGTAGAATTAGAGGATAGATTTAAAAAGATTTCTTTGAGCATTAGTTTTGAGTGATTTGAATAGACATTTTATAAGAGCTTTGCAAAGTTAGAATTGATTTGGGTGATTCTAATTTTTATGAAATAAAAAGAGATTTATATTTTTGAACATTTTGAAAGTTTGGTAATAAATCTATAGATGAAATTCTATAAGTTTGTGATTATAGTTGAATTAAATGCATGCTACAAGTTTGAGCTTGATCTAATAATTCAATTAAAGGTTATTAAAGTTTAAATAGATTAGGATCTCAAAAATTAGATTTTAAGGGTTAATAAGGATTTTAAAGATATCTAACTATTTACTAGTTGGATTGAAGTGAAAATTATTTATGTGGATGATAAACTTGATTTTTTACTTATATGTGAATTTTAAAAGCAATTAAATAATGTAAAAAGAAGATATTGGCACTAAGAGATTAATATCAAGGTCGGAGAAGGTCAGCCTATATCCAAGTAGAATTTTAGGCTTATCTTCTATTTGGTGAGTTGGATCTTTTTCAAAATTTTTATACATATTAACAACTTAGTTATTGAAAGGTGTACAAATTTTGAATCAAGATCAATAGTTCAACCATTAGATATTGAGGTTTTAATTTGCTATAGAATTTGTTAGGATTTGATTAGGATTTAATTAGGATTTGTTAGAATCCATTTAGGATTTGATTAGGATTTTATTAGAGTTTATTCAAGATTTAAGATTTGATTAGAATTTGTTTGAAATTTAAGATTTGATTAGGACTTGATTAGCATTGGATTTAAGATTTGATTAATGTTTGATTTAGGATTTATTTTAAATTTAGGATTTGATTAGGATTTAATTAGGATTTGATTTAAAATTTGACTAAGATTGGATTTAAAATTTGATTAATGTTTGATTTAAGATTTGACTAAATTTAGATTTAAGATTTGATTAATGTTTGCTTTAAAATTTGATTAGGATTTGATTAAGGTTTGATTTATGATTTTATTATAATTTGGTTTAGATTTTATTAGAGCTTGACTTAGAAATTGACTAAAATTTGACTTAGAAATTGACTAGGATTTGATTTAGGATTTGATTTAAGATTTAACTAAGATTTTATTTAAAATTTGATTATGATTTGACCAAAGTTGATTATAATTTGATCAAGGTTGTATTAGAATTTATTTAAAATTTGATTAAAGTTTAATTGGAATTTATTTAAGATTATATTAAGATTATTAGAATTTTTGTTAATTATAATATTATCAAGGATATAAATCATAAAAGAATAAAATATCAATACATCCTTGTATTATTCAAAAGAATAGAAAATTACTCAAAGATAGAATAATAATAAAATTAGAATGGATATTGCTAAAAGTAAATTAGAGACTTTTAAAATAAGACTAAAAATAAAAAAAGTATTGTTAAGAATAAAGAAGGCTTCACTTTTGTTTCTATATATACTATCTATCTAAGAGCTATATGGCGATGTTCTATAGGATCTCTAATACGTGTCCAATTTGCAAGACATGTGACAAACTTGTAAGACAAGTTTTCTATAAGTGCGCCATGTATTTAGTTTGTTCCATAAGCTACTAATATATATGCCATGTATTTAGCTTATTCCATAAGCTATTAACATAAGCAATACATGGCTAATTTTTTGGCCAAGTTTCTAACCTATCAATCATTTAAAGATATACATAAAGATAAAATTATATTTATAAAGATTCTAGGAAGCTTCTCTGTAAGATATTATCAAATTAATCTATTTTTATTTATTTCTACTTATTTATATTTTTTAAAATTATTATTGGAATAAATTTTATATTCTTAATATTATTCTTTTTTTAGAAATGAATTCTATGAGGAGCAATGATTACATGTTGAGGAAGTCTAATATATATTAAATTATATTTGCCACATACTCTAATCTTTATTTCTTTTGAAGGTACTTGATAAGTCCTCTCGGCCATCGATAGTGTCATATATCAAAGCGGGAAGACCACCCTGATATTTGATTATTGTTAAGGCGTTCATCACTTTCTTCAAATAAAACATTGAGAAGACTATCAAGAATAGTTTCTACTTCCAAAAATATCACCAAATAATTGGAGTCTCTACGAAGGTCATGATACTAAACACGTTGTATTTTGCCATCAATTCAAAGAAAAACATGTCATTTTTGAAGATCTTCATCTCTATTCTGTTGTTTTGAAGATTGTGACAACCGTAATGTTTTGTTTAGTAATTCAACAAATGATAGTTCTTGAGTTGAATTTGTTAGTTGTTAATTTTTATTTCTTTGGCACAAAAAAATTCAAAAAAATAACAAATAATGATACAAGATAGAATGAAATCTTCATTGAATTTGATTTGCTTTATAGCAAAGATTTTCTTGCCTCTTTATTTTAATTTTGATGGATGTTGTAGATGAAATGTATTGATTTTAATTGATGCATTTGCTAGATTCTTAGATGGCTCTTATATATATTTATTAATATCATATCTATATTAATATATAAGATATTTCAACCTATTTTGATACCGCCTCAAATCTAAGACTTCTTTCACTTCAAATTCTTTATTGTTGTCCACTTCTATAGAAGGCGGTGGTATTTGTCTTCTTCCTTGTATATCCATTGTCTTATATGGTTGAAGTAGAGACATATGGAATATTTGATGGATCTTCATAGATTCTGATAGATTTAATTGATAAGCAATTGAATTGATCTATTCACAAATTGAATATGGATTAAGCCTTCGATAAGCTAATTTGTTACAAAGATGAATAGTCTTAATATTACAATAAAATAGCCATATCTTATCATCGACTTAGAATTAGAATTATTCTTTATAATAGACATCTGCATTGATCTTTTGTCATTCTTGAGTTTCTTTTAATTGTGTCTTTATTATTGTATGTAGTTCTAAGAATCAATTTGTCAAGTCTTTTATTGTAGGATTCTTAATTTTTGAGAAGTCAAAAATATCAAGTTATGGATAATAATTGTAATTAGCAAAGAAAGATGTTTATTGATTAGAAGAATGTATCAAATTATTGTAAGCAAATTTTGCCAATGGCAAAAGAGTTGTCCAATCATCTTGATGATAATTGATAGTACACCTCAAATATTGCTCTAAAATTTGATTTATCTATTGTTGTATTATATTTTATCTTGTTTGAGAATGCACTGAGTACTTGATTGTGGAAGATAAAATTATAGTTTATAAATATGTAAAAAATCCTAATAGATTTCATCCATATAAAAAAAATATAATTTAAATTTCAATTCAAAAGTGCTTAAAATCAATACAAAGTGCTAAAAAATATTATTCTTAATAACCACTTGATGCAAAATTTAGCACATAATAGTCATTACAAGTCTTCTATATGCTTAGAAAATTTCAGCCCAATCCAACTTACAAACTTTAAAAAAACATTCAAAATCCATACTAATGTTATTTGGCTGCCAACTTGAAAGTTGATGTAGATGTTCCAGTAGTAATTTTTCTTTATTACCTCCAATATGTGTCCCATTTGCAAAACACATGTCAAATTTGCAAGACAAGTTTCTTACATGTGTACCACATACTTAGCTTGTTCCACAAGCTACCAACATGTGCGACATGTCGCTAGCTTGTTGGCCAAGTTTTTAACCTATCAATTACCTATAGACATATATAAAAGTGAATTTGCATCTATAAATCTTCTAGAAAGCTTCTCTATAAGATATTATTAAATTAATCTATTTTTACCTACTTCTATCTATCCATATTAAGTAGATAATTATTGAAATAAATTTTATATCTATAACATTATCTCCTCTTCTAGGGACAAGTTCCACAAGGAGCAGTGATTATATATTGAGGAAGTCTAGGATGTGCCAAATTATACCACATACTCTGATCTTTGAAAGATTTTCTTGACTCTTCATCTTAGTTTTGATGGATGTTATTAATAAAATGCATTGATTTTTGTTGATATATTTGTTAGATTCTTGGATCTCTATTTTTCAGGAGTGTAATTTAGAAATCCGAAAAGTGTACAAAATTAGGTAGAAGCCCATCCCTAAAACAAACTCAATGCCTCTCATGCTCAGACTTCACTCTTAAGAATTGCACAAATTTCTTGCCATCATAGCTCTGAATTTGTGCATAATAAGATCCATTGTCGAACATCTTGGTTTCCATTCTTGATGCAGTGATATAAGGCTGTCCTAATATCACAGAATAAGCACCATCATTTTCAACAAAAAAGTTTTGTTCTACTTCCTTATTTCTAATCTTTGTTGCAATTGCAAGACAAGCTCCAAATAATTGTGTTCGCCCATAATTTGCAGTCCTCATAGTCCATCTATGATTAGTATCAATTGGCTATTTATCTTTCTCATAAATATTTCAAGACATAATGTTTATCTCTGAGCCATGGTCCACAAGAGCCAAAACTAATTCATCTAATCTTCGAAGTTTGACCCTTATCTTTATGGTAGCTCTAGCCCAAAATGGTTGAATATAATCCATTACTTCCTTGTCTTCTCTATCAATTCCATGCACAATTACACAATCAAAGGTCCTCACTTCTATCTCAATATTTCTTTCATGTACTACCACAAATATCATTCCATCCACTGCTCTTTTTGCCTCTTCTTGAGTTTGTAAGGCTTGGACCTTTATGTCATAGCCTCGCACCCCCTCTTTATTATTTTCCATCATCTTCTCACATTCCACAAAACTTTTATTTTGGATTATATCACTCTTGTTGCTGACCATACAGGTTTGTGCAAACATTTATAAGATCTTATCTTCCTCCTCATTAATCAAATAGTCATTTTTTTCTTTAACCATTTCACAATGACTGGCCTTTTCTTTCATAGCTATTGAATCATACATCAAAGCAAATACTTGTCCAATTTCAAAATCCTCATCTTTGATCATATGTGTGTCTAGAGCCTTCCTCATGATTGTTTCAGCTATCATTTGTCTCTTTCTCTTAATGACATCAATGATCAATTCATGAAAATCTTTTTTAGCAATGCCAAGAGCTTCTCTCAATGTAAATTCAATTTTGGCATCCAAGATTCTTTCTTCCAACACCCCCTTCATGTCAATAGAAGATTCAATGTCAGATTGAAGCTAATAGGTAGGTCCCTTATCTTTTCTTTTAAAGTCAGCTTCTTTTTCTTTTTCCTTGGCATTGTTTCTCCTCTCCTCCTATTTTTCCTTTGGAAGTGGCCCTTCTCCTGGATGAACAAAGACAGAGGACTTCTCAGGTCTTTACCATGTATGAGTCGTAAGACCTTCTATCTTTTCATCTTTTTTGAATTCTTGGATTTTTTTCTTAGATACTAGCTCCTTTGCACCATCATTCTCAGAGGTTTGTCCCCTCTTCTCTTCAACAAAGACATCATATCAAGGACATGAATTAGAAAAAGATACATAATCTAATGGAAACTATATCAAAGAAAAATCACAAAATGGAAATAAGAAAGTATGTATATTCAAAGAAAATTGGAATGGCTATTGCCAAAGATTGGAAACATAAAGACTCTTGAAACTAGACTAGAACCAAGAAAGGAGTTGATAAGAATGAAGAGGGCTTTACTCTTGCCTCTATAAATACTATCTAACTAAGAACTACATGGTGTTATTCTACAGGACTTCATATACGTGTCTCATTTGCAAGACACGTGTCAAACTTACATGACAAGTTTCTCACATGTGCGCCACGTACTTGGCTTGTTCCGCAAGCTATCAATATGTGTGCCATGTGGCTAGCTTGTTGATCAAGTTTTTAATCTACTAATCACCTATAGACATGTTTAAAGGTGATTTTGTGTCTACAAAGCTTCTAAGAAACTTTTCTATTAGATATTATCAAATCAACTTATTTTACCTACTTCTATTGGTCTATATTATTTAAATAATTTACTGGAATAAATCTTATATCTGTGACATTATCCTCCCTTCTAGGGACAAGTTCCACAAGGAGCAGTGATTATATGTTGAGGAAGTCCAAAATACGTCAATTTGTGCTTGCCACATATTCTGATCTTTGTTCCCTTCGAAGGTAGTTGATAGGTCTTTTCACCCATTGATAATGTCCCATACCAGGGCAAGAAGATCACCATGTTATTTAATCATTGTTGAGGCCTTCATAACTTCTTTCAAAGAAAATATTAGAAACACCATCAAGAGTAGTTCCTACCTCTAAAAGTATTACCAAACATCGGGAGTCTCTTCCAAGGTCATGATACCAAACACGTTGTATTTTGCCATCAATCCGAGGAAGGACATATTGTTCTTGAGGGTCTTCATCTCTATTCCGTTGTCTTGAAGGTTGTAATAGTCATAATGTCTCATCCGATAAATTAGCAAATGATGGCTCTTGAGCTGAATTCACTAGTTGTTGATCCTCCATCTTTTTAGCACAAACAAAATCTAATGAAAAACAATGATACAAGGTAGGATGAAACCTCTATAGAACCTGTTTTACTTTATAGCAAAGATTTTCTTGAATATTTATCTTAATTTTGATAGATGTCGTCGATTAAATACATTAACTTTTATTGATGTATTTATTAGATTCTTTGATGGCTCCCATGTACGTTTATTAATATCATATCTGTGCCAATGTACAAGATATTCCACTTAATTTCAGTGTCGCCTTGAATCTAAAATCTCTTCATCCTCAAATTCTTCATTGTTGTCCACTTTTACAAGAGGCGGTGGCATTTCTCTTCTTCCTTGTATATCCATTGTCTTGTATGGCTCGAGTAGTGACACGTGGAATATAGGATGGATCTTCATGGACTCCGGTAGGTGTAATCGATATGCAACTAGATTGATTTGTTCAAAAATAAGAAAAGGTCCAAGCCTACGATAGTCCAACTTATCACAAGGACAAATAGTCTTGATATTGCGATGAAGTAACCATACCTTGTCCCCCACATTGAATTGTGGTTGTTCCTTGCAATACGCATCTGTATTTATTTTTTGTTGTTCTTGAGCTTCTTTTAATTGCACTTTCATTAATGCATGTAGCTCTGACAAACGATTTGCCAAATCTTCTATTATTGGATTATCAACTTTTAAAAAGTCAAAAGCATCAAGTCGTGGATGATAACCATAATTGATGAAGAAAGGTATTTGTTGCGTAGAAGAATGTATCATATTATTATAAGCAAATTAAGCCAATGGCAGAAGAGCTATCCAATCATCTTGTAGATAGTTGATGGTACACCTTAAATATTGCTCCAATATTTAATTTATGTGCTTTGTTTATTCATTAGTTTGAGGATGAAAAGTTGAAGATAATTTAATGTCCACTTTTAAGATCTTGAAAAGAATTCTCCAAAATCTTCACACAAATTGAATTCCCCTATCTGATATAATATCCTTAGGTAACCCATGATAGCGATAGATATTATCAATAAAAAGCTTAGTTGTTTCTTCACCTGTGATAGATTTTGTGCATGGCACAAAATGTGCCATCTTGGTGAACCGATCTACTATCACAAATATAGAATTATAAGATCTTGAGCTTGGAAGATCTGTGATGAAATCCATAGAAACAGAAGACCATGGTTGTTTTGGAATAGATAATGGCTGAAGAAGCCCAAAAGGTCAATGATGAGGAGTCTTTGATCTTGAGCAGATATCACATGATTGTATAAAATCTTTGACTGCCTTCCACATTTGAGGCCACCAAAAATCTCTTGATATAAGTTCCAAAGTCTTGTTGTATCCAAAATAACTTGCCGCTGGAAAATCATGATGTGCTTGAAGAACACGTAAACGTGCTTCTCCTTCTGAAACATATAGACGTCCTTCGAAATATAGTAGATTGTTCTTGAATTTGAATTTAGAAGAATCGTGAGACTTGAAAGAATTATTCTTGATATCATGAACAAGAGGGTCTGAGGACATACTTGACTGAATTTGCTTGAGAAAAGTTGAATCAATAGTCAATGTTGATTTTATTGCTCAAAGATAAAACTGCTCTGATATCAAGAGATCCATTTTTTGTTGCTCAAAAGGTGCATCTCCTTCTTTTGATGCAAAATAAGAACGTCTAAAAAGCGCATCAGACAAACCTTGTTGTTTTTCTGGCCGATAAGTGATAATGAATTTGAATCTTGACAAAGACATACTCCAATGAGCTTGATGACGATTCAATACGTGTGCCAATATAAAATACTCGAGATTCTTGTGATTCGTATACACGGTAAGTGGACTCGAAGCGCCTTTTAGATAATGACGCCATTCTTAAAAAGAATCCATGATTGCAAAAAGTTCTTTGTCGTGGATCTCATAATTGATCTCGGTTGCTAAGAATTTTTTTGAATAAAAAGCTACTAGATGAAGTTTGTCATCTGTTTCCATTTGTGACAAAATCGCACCCAAGGCAAAGTCTGATGCGTATGTTTCCATAAAAAACGCCTTGGAAAAATCTACACAATACAAAATTGGTGCAGAAATAAACGATGTTTTTAAAGCTTCAAATGCTGCTTCCACTTCTTGATTCCATTGGAGTTTGACTTTACATGTCAAACGTGTAAGTGGAGCCGCAACTTGAGAGAAGTCTTTGATGATGATCTGATAATAATTGGAAAATCCCAAAAAGCATTGGACATTTCTTACCGTCTTTGGAATCTTCCAATTCATGATTGTTTGGACTTTCTTAAAATCCATCATGAGACCATCATTTGAAATGATGTATCCTAAGAAATCAACTTGAGTAGTGTGAAATACATACTTTTTCATCTTGGCGTACAATCCCACATCTCTAAGTTTTTGTAATACTTGACGAACATGTATTTCATGTTCTTCTACGTTCTTAGAATAGATCAAAATGTCGTCTAGGTAGCAGATGACAAAATCGTCTAAGAACTCATGAAAAATATCATTCATGAGATGTTGAAAAGCAGCTAGTGCATTTGTAAGTTCAAAAGGCATGACATTATATTCAAAATATCCGTACCTGGTTCGAAATGCAGTTTTCCATTCATCTCCTTTTTTGATGCGTACTAGATTGTATGCTTCTCTTAGATCTATTTTTGTATAGATCCTAGCTTGATTCAATTGGTCAAAAAGTCCTGATATCAAAGATATTGGATATTTGTTCTTGATTGTGATCTTATTGAGTCCTTGATAGTCAACACACATCCGCAATGATCCATCTTTTTTCTTCACAAATAGAATTGAAGCTCCTACTAGAGATTTAGAATAGTGTATGAAATTCTTGGCCAAATTCTCGTCAATATACGCCTTGAGTTCAGCCAATTTATCTTGTGATAAGCTGTAGATTGGTCCAAATGGTGGCTGAGTTCGTTCTTTAAGGTCGATTGAACAATCATATGGACAATGCTCCGGAAGAATATCTGCATTCTTCTCCTCAAAAACGTCTTGATAATCTTGATATTGACTTGGAATGCTACTTGAAGCCTTTCCATTGTTGAAAATAGGTGTAGCATAAATGACAAAAGGTGATCCTCTGCAGCGTGCAAGAAAGCTCTTGCACCTACCAACGCAGGTTTAATTCTACTAGACTTATGATTTCTTACTTGATTAACTATATTGTTAGCTATACTTTTAGAAAATTTTAGAGTACGAGAAATCCAATCTATTTAAGGGTTGTATTTTTCTAACCATGATAGACCTAGAATATCTGGAATAGAGGGAGATCTAATAATGTTGAAAATTACGCAACTATTATGGCCATTTACTACTACATCTAGAGGAAGTGTTTCATGAGTAACATCTTCAAAAGATAAAGGACGACTATCTATGACTTCTATGTGTACGGATTTAGATTTTTGTACTATCTGTATTCTATGGCTTTTAGCAAATTCTTCATCTAAAAAACAAGCCGAGGCTCCCGAATCTATTAAAGTAGAGGCTTTGTAATTATTAGGTCCTAAATACACATCTATTATAAAATAAGGAGATGGTTGTGAGGAGAGGATAGGACCTTCATTAGAAATTGTAGAAGATCGTAGCCGCACGGTCCTTATTATGGCTGGACAAACTCGTTTTCTAACATATTGTCTTCTTTGACAGTCATACTCCTCATCTTGTGGTTGTGTCGTTTCTTTGGACAATTTTGAGCAGTGTATTTAGATTCTCCACAATACAAGCATAATCTTTCTTGACGACGTCGAGTCTTTTCTTGTTCAGTAAGCGGCTTGAAACGTATAGCATCAATTTGCATGTCTTCGACTTCTGAAGGTACATATTGAGAAGTCATTGGTGCTGCCACTGAATTATAATGTCGCTGAGGTTCTCTTATACGACTTTCAGATCTAAATTTGAAAAGCCGATTATCACACTTCACCACAAAGTCTATTGCTTGACTCAATGTTTGAGGATCGGGTAAGTTCAACATCAATTTCTTCACTTCATATTGTAATCCGTAGAGAAACTGACTGATGAGTGCAGCATCGTCCCACTTGATATTGATTGCTAGTTGTCAAAATTGTGAAGCATATAATGTCACTAATCGATTGCCTTGTCATAGGATACAAAGCTTGTTGGTTGCAACACGAGTTGCATCATGTTCTCCATACATAGATCAAAATTTTGCTAAGAAAGCTTCTAAATTATCCAATATTGGATCACGTTGTTCCAAAAAAGATGAAAACCAAGATAAGACAGAACCTGAAAGTAGTGTACCAATAAATCTGACTTGTGATCCTAGAGTTGGAAAACTTTGCGGTTGCAATTCAATCACTAGTTGGACTTGGTTGATGAATCCTCGAAACTTGGATCTTATGCCATCAAACTTCTTAGATAGACCAATTTTTGGTTCTCTGATGCTTGGACGATGTTCTAATATAGGAGGAATTATATGGCTTGGTGTAGATGTTGAAGCAGCTCCAACCATAGTTATATCTTCATTATTTGGTAACCTTGTTGCTTTTTGTGGAGGTACAGTGAGTTGATGCATTGCAAGCATCAATTGTCTCATTTGCTCTTGCATTTGTGCCAATGCACTCTTTATTTCGGCAAGCTCGGCCATGATAATACTTCAAAAAATATCTAACACTACTCGAGATAAGTAGCAGAGAGAACAAAGAAAATACTAAGAATAATATCAGTTTAGAAGAGGATAATCCGCAACTTCTAATATGCTTATGTCTTATCAAGAGAAAGGGATAATCCACTCTAAATCAAAATAAGACAAAGCTATGATATTATAAGTGCACTCTTGTCGATCTGTCAAGGACATGAACTAGAAAAAGATACATAATCTAATGGAAACTGTATCAAAGAAAAGTCACAAAATGAGAATAAGAAAGTATGTATATTCAAAGAAAATTGGAATGGCTATTACCAAAGATTGGAAACATAAAGACTCTTGAAACTAGACTAGAACCAAGAAAAGAGTTGACAAGAGTGAAGAAGGCTTCACTTTTGCCTCTATAAATACTATCTAATTAAGAACTACGTGGTAGTATTCTATAGGATCTCATACACGTGTCTCATTTACAAGACACGTGTCAAACTTGCATGACAAGTTTTCCACATGAGCGCCATGTACTTGGCTTGTTTCGCAAGGTACCAACATGTGTGCCATGTGGCTAGTTTGTTGATCAATTTTTTAATCTACCAATCACCTATAGACATGTATAAAGGTGATTTTGCGTCTATGAAGCTTTTAGGAAGCTTCTCTATTAGATATTATCAAATTAACTTATTTTACCTACTTCTATTAGTCCATATTACTTAGATAATTTATTGGAGTAAATCTTATGTCCGTGACACTTCATCATCTTTATTATTGTCTTGAATTTGACCTAAAAAAACTTTGATGCTAGTTTTTTCAATAGGGTCATTTCAACCAGTGACATTTCGAATGGCTTGAGCCCTTCTACGTAAAGTTTCAACAAATGGAGCTTCTAAAGCCTTAGTTGTGTATTGCTCCACTGTTATATGGAATGTCTCAACACCTTGTCTATGCAAACAATTGGACCTTTCCATCTTCTCTTCCATAAAATTCTTTATCCCTCCCTTATCAAAGTAGGTGCTTAAAAGTAAGTTAGTAGATGCATCATGAATCTTATCATCTTTGAAGACAATAATGTCTGCTTTAATAGCTTCATCACATGGTTTACAACTTCGAAGATTGTGACTGTCATCTCCATCACAATAAATGCATCTCTTCACAAATGATCTTTCACCTTCAGGTGATTGAGAGCCTCGGGATTTTTTTAACTCACTCATTTCTACCTTCAAATTCTTAATATCTTTTATAAGTTCATCCAAAGTTTTTTCATCAATTGTCTTGACCATCTTAGGAGATGTTGTTGAAGAGGTTGGAGCAAATGATGCCTTGAAAGCTTTCGTAGCAAGCTTTGGTGCTACATCCATCTGAATTGTCACACTTCTCGATTTCATTCCCTATTGCTTTGTCACAAAAATGACTGCCTCCTCCACTCTCCTTCAATCATTTGTAAAATCTCCTTTGATTGCTCGGTCACTTAAAAGCAAAAAGAGTCTATCTTCCAAAGCATCATCTGCTATTTGCAAGAACAGCTCAACCTTTCTAGTATCAAAAAAATGCCTTTCTGCTAAAAGTAATTGGTTGTATTTCTTCTCAAAATCTTACAGCAATTCATTTGGACTCATCGTATTTTCAGATTGTTGTTCAATCCAATCAATAAAAGACCTCTTGGTCATCCTGTCTGAGTCTTCTTCAAAATACTCATCACGCAATTTCTCTTTAAATGTCACCAAAGTAATTACATTTGTATCCCTTCAAATTTCTTCTACTCTCTCACAAACCTCAAGCACAATAGCTTGTATGAAAATTTGTATCATTCAAGCCTCAGGGTACCTATTGCACCTCTATCTCACAAACATAAACCTTCAAAAATCTAGTGATGTCCTTCCCATCAAATCTCCCAATCTTGTCAACAACATCCTTCAAAGCCTTGGTAGCTCCATTGCCTCCAGCTTGAGCTCTATATTGTTCCATAAACATTGCCAAAGCTCCTAGAATGGTGTCCATGTTTGCTTGGGCTCCAAAAGAAGCCCCTCTAGAATCCTCCATATTGCCTTAGCCAAAACTAGTAGTCCAAAAGCATCTCTCAGTGGAAGCACCAAATATATCGGATAGAAAGAATTTGCGTTGGAAAAACACCGGGTTTTTAGCTGCTACTAGAACTAGCAAGAAACATGAGAGGAAGCCGTACAAGTATCTTCTATACTTGTACAATATTTATTCAAGCTTCCATATTATACTTGTATAAAACTTATACAAATATAAAATATAATCTTTTGAATAATATTTATATAAAAATAGAAAATAATCTTTATATTAAAATTTAATATATAATCTTTGATATAATACTTATATAAAATAGAATATAATCCTTAGTATAATATTTATATAAAAATAAAATATAATCCTTGGTAAAATATTTGTATAAATATTTGTATAAATATTATATATAATACTTATAAAATACTTAATATAAATATTTGATATATATATATTTATATAATAAGTATAAGCAAAGTATGTATATACTCAAGTATACCTCAAAATACAACTGCATATGACAAATACAAGTTATACAACAAGTTGAAACTAAATAAATCACTAAAAATTCATCTAAAAGTCAAATCAAGTGTGCTTATAGCCTATAAAAATCTGATAATTCATTGTAAAATATATCAAAATTTCACAAATAAATATCTTATCATTTAAAAGTTATGGCTAAAAGAAATAGGCACTAAAAATTTCCAGCAAATACAAAGGCAGCAAAGCTCTTCTTCAATTTAGTCTTTGTTGTGGTTGCTTCCCTTGTCTAAATTAAACATGCAATAGCATTTTAGAAAGCTCACTCCATCATCTCACTTGTCTTAAAATTTTGCATGTATACCCCTCAAACTTCAGATTTT
Organism: Physcomitrellopsis africana; assembly: GCA_036785485.1. NCBI lineage: Eukaryota > Viridiplantae > Streptophyta > Bryopsida > Funariales > Funariaceae > Physcomitrellopsis > Physcomitrellopsis africana. The sequence continues at coordinate 22,301 of JAWRVF010001528.1, read as the reverse complement.
ATAGCTAGTCAAATTTACTCCTCAAACTCTAGTGTTAAGGACATACTTGTTAGAACCTTCTAGAATATTCTAGAAATTTCCTAGAACTCTCTAGAACCTTCCAGAGCCTTCTAACATCTTCCTAGTTGATAGAAGTTGCTTGAGAAGCTTCTAAGTTAGTAGAAGTTGCTTGAGAAGCTCCCTAGTTGGTAGAAGCTGCTTGAAAAGCTTCCTAATTGGTGGAAGTTGCTTGAAAAGCTCCGTAGTTGGTGGAAGGTGCTTGAGAAACTTCATAGGTAAGAGTATATATTGGAGTCGAGGCTGAAGAGTTCTTCAATCTCGACAACACATCTCTTGGAGTTCTAGCTCACCTCTCTGGTGCTGTTTTTGTACTCATCTAATTAATCCAGTTCCTATCGATTCTTCTTGAATTTCTTGTTTAGACTTCAAGTCTATATTTTGTGTCTGTAATAGTATATCGAGATTACTCTCACCTTAGATATCAGAGCTAGTTCCTTCTTATTGGAGTGTGGATTACCTCTCTTTTTGAAGGTATACTAGTATTTTAGAGGTTGCGGATTACCCTCCTTTAAACTAATATTTTTTTTGTCATAATATTGGAGTCTTATTCTTCTTGGAGAGAGTGGATTATCCCTCTTTTTGAAGGTCTTAAGGCATTTTAGAGGTTGTGCAGTACCCTCTTCTAAACCAATATTTTCTCCTTGTAGAAACAATTACTTCCTTTCTCTTAGAATGGTTGGAGGCTAAAACATTAATATGAGTGAAAGTTTGGAGTCCAAGATGGACGCCATTATGAATGCTCTTGCTACATTATCACAGAGAACTACGGTGATGGAAGGAGTCTTTGCAAGACTTCATAATGATTGAGCATCCAAAATAGCACAATATGGGCTTCATCAGCCTCGAGCTTCTGCACCAAAAGAAGCAGCTTTACCTATGGTTCAACGAGAACCATTACTTCCACAATGAAAGGAACCTCGAATTAGTCTTCCAGACAAGTTTGATGCCACACGCTCCAAGTTTCGAGGTTTCATCAATCAAATCAAGTTAATCACAGCTCTACAATCCGAACGTTATCCGACGGAGGAATCACGCATTGGATAGGTTGGAACTTTGCTTACGAGACAAGCTCTATCGTGGTTTGCTCCTCCATTTGAAAAAGGATCACCGATTTTGAACAACTTTGAGACTTTTTTGGAAGCATTTGCGGAAGCATTTGGCGAGCATGACAAGGCTAGGTGGGCTACAACAAAAATTCGATTGCTACGACAAGGGACTCGCTCTGCATCAGTCTATACATTGGATTTTAAGCAATTGGCATGCAACATCAACTGGGATGAAAAAGCATTGATGACTCAATTCTATTGGGGTCTAAGGGACGACGTGAAGGATTTGTTGTTATCTCTTCTTGATCCACGAACGCTGTCGTGTAGTAATATGACCACTAGGTGAAAGAGGGAAGGAGTGATTATATTATAGAAGAGCTCAAATGAAAATATTAGAGAAAATTATCTTAGAAAAATAGATAATAGACAAGGAGGTAGTAAAAAATTAAAAGATGCTAATGCTGCCTTTTATAAAAAAGAATTCTACTTACTTTGTATAGCCATAAATATGGTAAAGCAAGGTAGATTAGAAAGATAATTGGTATAGGCATGTTAAGTAAGGAGTTAAGAGTAGGTTTTAGAAAAATTTACCTCAAAATTACAAGAGTTGATACCCGGAGAGGGCCAGTTAAGAACCTGGGTTGAAACCAGATCCCAAGGCACAAAACCGTGTGCCTACGGCGGATCCAGGGTCTTTTTGAAAATCTGAGAGTGGGATTAGAAGACAAACTTGAGGAAGTCTGTATGTGTTTTGGTTTTGAATGATTTGGATAAAAGTTGAGTTTGGAAGAGATTTGCAAAGTCAGAGTTGTTTTGGGAGACTTTAGAGTTTGTGAAGTATATTGGGGTTTATATTTTTGAGGATTTTGTGAGATTGGTTATAGATCGTCAAGTGAAATTTTGTGGATTTGTGCATACAGTTGTGCTTGTAAGGTGCTGTGAATTTGAGATTGATCTAACGGTTCGATCAAAGGTTATTGAAGTTTATGTGGGTTGGAGTCTCTGGAATTGGGTTTTAAAGGTCAGTTAGGGTTTTGCAGATTTTGAGCAATCTATCAGTTGGATTGGGGTGAAATTTATGTGTGTGTGTAGAAGACTTAATTTCCTACATGCATGTGAAATTTGGAAGCAATTGAACGGTGCAAATAGGAGGTTTAGGCACTGGAATATTGGCGTGAAGATTGGAGAAGGAGGCCGGCTGATACCCGAGCAAATTTGTAAGTTTTTCTTCTTCTTGGTAAGTTGGATCTTCTTCAAACTTGTGTGTGTGTTGTTAACTTAATTTTTAAGGTGTATGAAAAATTTCAATCAAGATCAACGGTTTGTTTGGTAGTTATTGTGGTTCTAAAACTGCCTTAGAAATTGCTTAGGGCTTGGCTAGGATTTAGGGTTTAAGATTTTACTAGGGTTTGATTAGGATTTGGATTTAGGATTTAATTAGGATTTTTTAGATTAGGGATTAGGATTTCATTAGGGTTTAGTTAGGGTTTCATTAGGATTAGGGTTTGATTAGGGTTTGACTTAGGATTTGATTAGGATTTGGATTTAGGGTTTAGTTAGGGTTTCATTAGGATTAGGGTTTGATTAGGGTTTGACTTAGGGTTTGATTAGGGTTTGACTAAGATTTGACCAAGATTTGAGTTAGGGTTTCATTAGGGTTAGGGTTTGATTAGGGTTTGACTAGGATTTGACTTAGGATTTGATTAGGGTTTGACTAAGATTTGACCAAGATTTGAGTTAGGGTTTCATTAGGGTTAGGGTTTGATTAGGGTTTGACTTAGGATTTGATTAGGGTTTGACTAGGATTTGACTTAGGGTTTGATCGGGGTTTGACTTAGGATTTGACTAGGGTTTGACTTAGGATTTGACTAAGGTTTGTTGAGTTTATTTGGGGTTTGAATAAGATATGATTTAGGGTTTTAAGATTATATTTTTAGTATTTTCTAAATTTAGCATTTTATATATTATTTTCTATTATGATTATTGAATGACTCATTTATTCTTCTATTATAATTTCTTTAAGATTGAATCAAGCTGAAAAATATTGTTAAGGTTTAATAGAAGTTAATTAAGATTCTATTAGAATTATTAGGATTTTGTTGTGGCGTATTTTCTTTTTATCTTCCACAGCCAGGTGCCCGGAGCATTCTCAAGGAAGACTTCACGTATTACGACATAATTTGGTGAACCCGACGTGAAAAGCTTGAGGTGGAAGATTTTTGGAAAATTTTGGATTTATTTGACTTATGGAGAAGGAAGGCAAGAGAGTTGAAGGAGGAATTATGGATGGTGCATCAATTGGAGCTTCTAGTGGAGTTGCAAGTAGAGGTAGCAAAGGAGGGCAAGGTATGTATTTTGATCCTAACTCTGCAAGCATGTTTGAAGCATTTGCTCTATTCATGCAACAACAACAGGTGAAAGATTGCAAGGAAGGAATGGCAAATATGGCATTACAGGCAGTTGTGGACAAGATTGACCAATTTGAAGGGAAGAATATTACAAAATATTTAAGATGTTATGTTAAAGAAATGGAATTGAAGCGTGTTTCTGAGAAGGAGATGGTTCAATTATTTGAACCGGCTACTATACCGGAGATAAGAAGTCATGTTAAGTCCGTTATAGGACAATCTGGAGATTCATGGGAAAGGTTTTCTCAAGCATTAAAGGATGAATATTTTTTTGAAGACAGTGATCGGGTTACAAAAAGGACATTTTTTGAATGGATTGAAAGGCCTAAGAAGGATCTTCAAGCGACAGAATTATTAAGGGAGTTTGAAAGGTAATATTCCCATCTATCAAAGAAAGAGAAGCTATTACTAGATCCAAGCAAAGTAGAGCTTTTTCTATAAGCGGCTGATAGAGAGCTACAAGAGAAGTTGGAAATATTACTTGAAGATAAAGAAGAAGAAGAAGGACTGACATCAAATTGGAAGGAAGTGAAAGAAGCAATCGGAGTACTTGCAAAAGAGAAAGGAGAAAAGATAGGGTGGGTATTCAAAGACCATTGCAAGCTTCTAAGGTAAAATTACCTACAAACCATCCTATACCTATGATTCAACCTTCAATGGCAACATCAAAGAAAGAAGAAATGGGCATTGATGAAATCATATGTGGGATGAGAGATTTGCAAATAAAATTTGCAAAACTTGAAGAAAAGGGCCAATCATCAAAAGTATCAATAAGACAAAAATTTGAACAAATAGATGGTATAGTACATAGGTGCATGTGGTGTGATAGCGTGGATCATTCAAGAAGGGAGTGTGAAGATTTTATAGAGGCGCTATGCAAAGGAGTTGTTTTTTTCAAAGATGGTATGATACATTTAAAGGAAAGTGGAGAAAAATTGGAGACAAACTTTGGTAAAGGAGGAATGAAGGCACTTACAAGAGAATCATTTAAAATCTCAAGCAATGAAGCATCAACATATTGGATAGAAGCAAATCGAGGCAAGTGCTTAAGCATAAATCTTGAACTTCCAGGAGAATCTAGTTCTTTGTGGACAAGTGCAATGAGTTATGCTGAAAAAGGAAATTTTACCAAAAATGATTTAAAACGTGTTGGAAATGACATTCGACAAATTATTGGATGGAATGATCCTGTAGATGGATTATCGGTACATGCTCATATTGCAAGGAATCAACATGATACATTAATAGAAGAAAAAAGAAGAAGAGATGAAAATAATAAAGGGCCATCAAAAAAGACTACAAGAGGAGAAAAAACACGACAACAAAAAAATCCTATGCATGAAGAGAAGAAGACGATAGAATGTTATCGACGAGATTTTGTAAAGTATCAGGGTATTGGAGGAGCGGATTTTAAGTGGAAAGGTTGAATTTACAATTGGTGAGATTTTAGGAATTGCAAAAAGAGAATTTCATGAAGTTATTATTGATACAATAAAAAAAAAAAAGATAATCTATTGGTGATACTATAACATCAAATATACAAGGTACAAAAGCAATGGGAAGTGATGAAGATGAAGAAATTGAAATGCAATTGGTTGGAGATGTTTCACGAGTCAAGTTCACAGATAAAGAAGATAGTACTCAAGCTTCTAGTCATTATTCTCGAAGTCTTTGGGCAAGAGCAACAACAGAAACTTTAGTAAAATTAGGAGAATTAGAAGAGCCGATTGTAGCATTAATTGATCATGGTTCTGAGATCAACTTGATATCGAAGGAGTTATATAGAAAGGAAAAATGGCCAATTGATACTAAACATGGATGGATGATAAGATCAGCAAATAATTCAAAGAGAGAATTGTATGGAGCTTGTCCAAATATAAAGGTGATGATAGGAGATGTCATTCATGAACAACATTTTTTTATACAAGATATGTCTACATAACCAATTATATTGGGACAACCATTTATTACTACCACAAGAATGGAAACAAAGGTTATGGATGATGGTTCTGCCTATGCAAGAATAAGAAGCCAAGATGGAATGAAAGCAGTTCAATTTTTAATTGTTTGTGCTGATCATGAAAGAAATCGTGATAAGTTGAGAGAAAGGCCAATATCAAATGAGAACTTTGAAGAGCTTGAGGGTTTTTACCACACACCATTGTAAAGCGGGATTGCAATGGGTTAAAGGAAGACATGCTCCCGCTGAATTTAACAAAGATGGCATTACCTATTGGACTTGTTGGATTGAAACAAGATGGTGTATTATCTTTTAAAACTATAGAAAGGATGAAAAGAATAGATAAACGTTATGTTAAAAATATGGAAAAAACTTTGAAAGAAAATGGAGAATTGGTTGAGGATGAATTTATATCAAGATCATTTGAAGAAGTTGGATTTGCGGATACTATGGGAGAATTAAATTATTTATTACAATATGGATTACAAGAAAGTAATAAATTTATTAATGTATGTTCTAAAGAATTTTATGATGAAATTCAAAACTTTATGAAAAATTTAAGTCGCCAAGAGGTATGTGTTGAAACTAAGTATAAATCAGTGGCAAAAAAGGTTAAACCAGTGGCTTTGCCACTACCATCAGATTGTGAAGAAAAGGTGAGAGGAGCATCTACACAACCAAATTTGAGAGATCCTAAGAAGATAGGGCATAAATTTATGGATGCTACACTAGATGGATTAAGGGTTGGATGTGAAGGATTTTTGACAAAATGTGAAGAAAAATGCTTTACTCAGGATATGATCAATTTCAATTGGCATTACAAAGTAGAGATTTAACTACTATGAAGACTCCGTTGGGTTTGGTAAGAATGTATATATTGCCTCAAGGGGCTAGTAATTCCGTAGCTCATATGATGAATGGAATAAACAAAGTATTGAAGGAATTTATACCAAAAAAGACTATGCCATTCTTAGATGATGTTCTAATTAAAGGATGTGTAGAAGAAAAAAAAGATGAGACATTGGATCACAAAGGTTGTAGAAGATTTGTTGCAGATCATATTAGTGATTGTGAAAAGATTTTATCACGGTTGGAAGAGGTACACTTGACCTTATCAGGTACAAAGTCTATGTTTGGGATAAATGAAATATTAGTTGTTGGACACATGTGTGGATCATATGGACGTAAGCCGAGTATTGAAAAGATTGATATTATTAAAAAGATGAAAGAATGTGAAAATACTACAGAAGTGAGAAGATTTTTAGAAGCATGCATTTTCTATCATATATGGATACGTCATTTTGCACATGTGGCAGATCCATTATATGAATTGTTAAGGAAGAATAAAAGGTTTCAATGGAAAGATGAACAAAGAAAAGCTATGGAAAAATTGAAAGAACTTCTTTCTTCACCTCCAACTTTGAAGAAAGTGAATTATGAATATAGAAGACCAGTAATATTAACAGTTGATGCAAGTCCAATTGGAATAGGTTGGGCAATTGGACAAGATGATGAACAAGGGAATAGATATGTAATACGGTTTGGAGCAAAGGTTTTGAATATTAGACAAAGAGCATATGCACAAATTAAAAGAGAATTATGGGGTGTAGTAACTGCTATGAAAAATGAAAAGGAGTATTTGATTGGTACATTGGTAGTTGTAGAAACAGATTGTTTGCCTTTATTAGGCATGATTACAAGTTGTTCAACTCCTGATATTGCTATGTTGAGGTGGATAGCATATATCAAATCTTTGAATCCAGAATTTAAACACATTGCAGGAAGGGATAATTCAGTTGCAGATATGTTATCCAGGGCAAGGTATTATGATGAAGAAGACATGATTGATATAGAAGATGATGTGGGTACAAATTTTTATACTAATGCATTATCAAAAGAAGAAAGTGCATGTTTGACTGTACCATTGGAATTATTTTTAAGAGACTCATATGAAGGTGAATGGAAAGATATTGGAAAGTACCTAAGTACTCTAAAGCGACAAGAAGATTGGACAGATCAAAAATTTAAGAAAATTCGTAAGAAAGCCTATGGATATTTTTTACATGATGGATATTTATGGAAGCATCCAAAGAGAAGAGGAGAAGTACCACAATGAGTGATATGTGATTTAGAAGCTCAACAAAAGATTATCAAGGAGTTTCACGAGAGTTTGTGGGCAGGGCATAGAGGAATATGAGCAACTTTTACTAAATTGAAGGAAAAATATTGATAGAAAGGCATATATAAAGATGTGGTTGATTTTATAGGATCATGTAAAATTTGTCAATTCTATTCTAACATTCGACATCGAGATGAATTACATCCAGCTTATCCTCTAGCACTACATTATAAGTGGGTAATGGATTTAGTAGCAATGCCTATGGGACTTGGACAAATGAAATATTTGGTACTTGCACATGAAGATTTATCAAATATGGTTGAAGGACGAGCATTAAGAACAAAGAGTACTAAAAGTGTATGTCGATTTCTTTTAGAAAACATTATTTGTCGCTATGGTTGTATTAGAAAAATCACGGCAGATAGAGGTGAATTGGATGCAAAAGAAGCAAAAGAACTCTTTGGTAGAATGGGAATCAAACTTTCTTTGACAACAGCATATAATCCAGAAGGTAATGGGAAGAGTGAGCGTGGGCATTCACCTATTGTTAAGGCATTAGTAAAAGCATGCAATGGCAAAGTACATCAATGGCCAAAACTACTACCATTTGCATTATGGGCAGATCGTACAACTCATAGCACAGTGACCGGTTATATGCCTTCGGAATTAATGTATGGACAAAAGCCAATTATGCCAATAGAAGAAACAATACCTACATGGAGAATATTACCTTGGAAGGATGATCTTAACAGGGAGGATCTTTTAGCATTACGTATTCAACAATTAGAAAGAAGACCTGAAGACATTGAAGTGGCAATAGGAAGGTTGAAAGAAGCAAGGGAAAGGAATAAAGAAAGGTTTGATAAAACGCATCGACTACGACCTAAGAAGATAGAAGAAGGTGATTGGGTATTAGTATATGATAATAGTTTGAATAACCAACATAATACATTACAAAAAATTTCTAAGCGTTGGTTTGGACCATATGTTGTGATAGAAGTCAATGACAATGGAACATATGTATTACGGGAACTTGATGGGACACAATTGAAGACACCTATAGCAGGCAAGCGAGTCAAGTTATTCAGACAAAAGGGAATATATATATATTTTGATGAAGAACAAAATCTATTGAGGGGTATTCAAAAAGAAGAAGAGGAGCAAATTGAAGACCAAGAATATGAACAAGATGAAGAGCATTCAACATCAACATATTGAAGAATTATTGGTGCATGCCGGAGGATGCACAGGTTCAGGGGGGGTGGATGTCGTGTAGTAATACGACCACTAGGTGAAAGAGGGAAGGAGTGATTATATTATAGAAGAGCTCAAATGAAAATATTAGAGAAAATTATCTTAGAAAAATAGATAATAGACAAGGAGGTAGTAAAAAATTAAAAGGTGCTAATGCTGCCTTTTATAAAAATGAATTCTACTTACTTTGTATAGCCATAAATATGGTAAAGCAAGGTAGATTAGAAAGATAATTGGTATAGGCATGTTAAGTAAGAAGTTAAAAGTAGGTTTTAGAGAAATTTACCTCAAAATTACAAGAGTTGATACCCGGAGAGGGCCGGTTAAGAACCTGGGTTGAAACCAGACCCCAGGGCACAAAACCGCATGCCTACGGCGGATCCGGGGTCTTTTTGAAAATCGGAGAGTGAAATTAGAAGACAAACTTGAGGAAGTCTATATGTGTTTTGGTTTTGAATGATTTGGATAAAAGTTGAGTTTGGAAGAGATTTGCAAAGTCAGAGTTGTTTTGGGAGACTTTAGAGTTTGTGAAGTATATTGGGGTTTATATTTTTGAGGATTTTGTGAGATTGGTTATAGATTGTCAAGTGAAATTTTTTGAGTTTGTGCATACAATTGTGCTTGTAAGGTGCTGTGAATTTGAGATTGATCTAACGGTTTGATCAAAGGTTATTGAAGTTTATGTGGGTTGGGGTCTCTGGAATTGGGTTTTAAAGGTCAGTTAGGGTTTCGCAGATTTTGAGCAATCTATCAGTTGGATTGGGGTGAAATTTATGTGTGTGTGTAGAAGACTTAATTTTCTACATGCATGTGAAATTTGGAAGCAATTGAATGGTGCAAATAGGAGGTTTAGGCACTGGAATATTGGCGTGAAGATTGGAGAAGGAGGCCGGCTGATACCCGAGCAAATTTGTAAGTTTTTCTTCTTCTTGGTAAGTTGGATCTTCTTCAAACTTGGTGTGTGTTGTTAACTTAATTGTTAAGGTGTATGAAAAATTTCAATCAAGATCAACGGTTTGTTTGGTAGTTATTGTGGTTCTAAAACTGCCTTAGAAATTGTTTAGGGCTTGGCTAGGATTTAGGGTTTAAGATTTTACTAGGGTTTGATTAGGATTTGGATTTAGGATTTAATTAGGGTTTCATTAGGATTAGGGTTTGATTAGGATTTGGATTTAAGATTTAGTTAGGGTTTCATTAGGGTTAGGATTTGATCAGGGTTTGACTTAGGGTTTGATTAGGATTTGACTAGGGTTTGACTTAAGATTTGATTAGGGTTTGACTAGAGTTTGATCAGGGTTTGAGTTAGGGTTTTATTAGGATTAAGGTTTGATCAGGGTTTGACTTAGGATTTGACTAGGATTTGATTAGGATTTGACTTAGGGTTTGACTAGAGTTTGATCAAGGTTTGACTTAGGATTTGATTAGGGTTTGAATAAGATACGATTTAGGATTTTAACATTCTATTTTTAATATTTTCTAAATTTAGTATTTTATATATTATTTTCTATTATGATTATTGTATGACTCATTTATTCTTCTTTTATAATTTCTTTAAGATTGAATCAAGCTGAAAAATATTGTTCAGGTTTAATAGAAGTTATTTAAGATTCTATTAGATTTGTTAGGATTTTGTTGTGGCGTATTTCCTTTTTATCTTCCACAGCTAGGTGCCCGGAGCATTCTCGTATTACGACAACGCTCAATGAAGCCATTAGCAAAGCTGTAAAGTACGATAACCGCCTATTTCAACGTCGCCAAGACCAACGCTCCAGACAATATACAAGCCATCATGGCACAATTATATCGGCAAGTAACCTTAATTCACAAGCGGAGACAGAGGACATACAGATTGATGCGGTACGTATCAAATCCCTTACTCCAGAAGAGAAGAAGTAGTGTAGGAGATCTCTTATACTTTGAGGAGCAGCTGTATATCCCAAAAGGGCCAGCACGACTTTGAGTCTTTCAATCTTGTCATGACTTTCCAGCTGCGAGATATTTCAGATTCAAAAAGACCTTGGAACTCAATTTCCGAGATTTTTGGTGGCTCAAAATGTGGAAGGATGTGAAGGATTTCGTCCTCTCTTATGACATTTGTTCAAGATTTAAGAATCCTCGATATCGCCCTTATGAACTTCTACAGCCATTGCCCATTCCGTGTCGTCCATGGTCTTCAGTTTCCATGGATTTTATTACGAATCTGCTGCCATCAAATTCATTTGACAACATCTTTGTTGTTGTGGATCGACTTACAAAGATGGCACATTTATCCCTTGCAAGAAGATATTGTCAAGCGAAGATACAGCAAGGCTCTTCCTTGATAATGTGTATCGATATCATGGTCTACCAGATGATATCGTGTCGGATCGAGGAATCTAATTTGTATCAAAGTTTTGGAGATCTTTTTTTAAAATATTGAAGGTGGACATCAAGCTTTCTTTGGCATTCCATCCTCAAACTGACGGCCAAACGGAACGGGTGAATCAAGTTTTGGAACAATATTTACGATGCAACATCAACTATCAAGAAGATGATTGGACTGCATATCTACTGCTAGCCAAGTTTGCATATAACAACACCTTTCATGGATCGATTCAAAAAATACCATTCTTTTCCAACTATGGGTACCATCAAAGCTTGATCTATTGAGTCCGTCAACGAATAACAACCCAGCATTGAAGGATTGGTGCAGCAGCTATCGGAGCTTCAAACACATTGAAGCTTCAATTGCAAATTGCCCAAGAATCTTACAAAGCATCCGCAGATAAATTTCGGAATCAGGCACCTAATTTCAAGATTGGAGATAAAATATGGCTGCTTTGACGGAATATCAAGACCAAGCGGCCATGTGATAAGTTGGACTACCGGAGATTGGGACCATTTGTTATCCCAAAGCAGATCAATCCTGTGGCATCGCTTAGAGTTACCAACTGCTATGAAGGTACACCCTGTCTTTCATGTTTCTCTGTTAGAGCCTTATCGAGAATCGTCTTTTCCTGGAAGAGTGCAATGTCCGCCACCTAGTATAGAAATTGAAAACAACAAAGAATATGAGGTGGAAAGGATACTAGATTCACAGCAAAGATGGAATAAATTAGAGTACTTTGTGCATTGGAGCGGCTATGATATTAATGAAAGAACATGGGAACCGGCCAAAAATCTTGCCAATGCATCACGAAAGGTATGAAAATTCCATCAACGATATCCTAATAAATCAAAAGCTGGTCATTAACAAAACGTGAAGATGAAGCCTTCTCTGGAGAATTGAATAGAAAAGGGATCCACGTCTTATCAAAGCATAACTTGTTGTATTTCATAGTATCAAGATATCTAATATCAAGGTGTATTTAGATATGGCTAGTGAAAATGTAGATATTATACTAGTGGTACCATCTCAACCGAGTAGCTCATGACGTCGACCTCGAGATGAAGAATTAGAAGAGCAAAGAAGATGTCGAAGAATACCAAGCAGCTAGTCACTTGTAATTGTCTTTGAAGTTGAACCAGCTCATGCAAGTAGTGGCAAAGTGATATTTTCAGGTTGTTTCCACAATGAAGATATAGAAGTTCAAGCATGGTCTCAAGTAGAAGGTATTGGTCATTATCGGTGGCTACAAGGACACATGAATCATCTGCCTTCGTGAACGACAACTGGAATATATTGCAGAGACTATGCGACAAATTTTTGATTTCCTACGTTTGTGAGTATACATCTCAAATGGCTTCTCGAAGACCTCGAAGCTAGAAGAGGAGGTGATGTCAAGGACATACTTATTAGAACCTTCTAGAACATTCTAGAAGTTTCCTAGAACTCTCTAGAACCTTCCAGAGCCTTCTAACATCTTCCTAGTTGGTAGAAGTTGCTTGAGAAGCTTCTTAGTTAGTAGAAGTTACTTGAGAAGCTCCCTAGTTGGTAGAAGCTGCTTGAGAAGCTTCCTAGTTGGTGGAAGTTGCTTGAAAAGCTCCGTAGTTGGTGGAAGGTGCTTGAGAAACTTCTTAGGTAGGAGTATATATTGGAGTCGAGCCTAAAGAGTTCTTCAGTCTCAACAACACATCTCTTGGAGTTCTAGCTCACCTTTCTCGTGTTGTTTTTGTATTCATCTGATTAATCCAATTCCTATCGGTTCTTCTTGAACTTCTTATTTAGACTTCAAGTCTATATTTTGTGTCCGTGACACCTAGCGATAATTTACCTTTTGACACTTCACAACTTATAAATCTTTCATAGAAGTTCCAAATGCATTGATTTTTATTTTTGGAGAAAGCTTACATAAGCTAATATAAGCATCTAAAATATAAAAAAGGATGAAGAGACTGTCCAACTTGGATGGTTGAACAAAGTCTCTACCTCTTTTTGTCGGGTGGCAACAGATCCTTTCTCATTCTCAAGCTTACAACTTTCTCTCTCCAACTTCAAATGCTACCAAAGATAGCTTGATAGAAAGCTAGCACAATTTTCCACACTCTCTGCAAATTTCACTAAGAAAGAGTGGAAATCAAACTTGCAGTGGTAGCTCGAAGTTTCTACCATCTCCTTTCGATAGCAGTAGACCTTATTCCATTAAAACAAGCATAACTTTTTGCTCACAATTCCAATACAAGCAAGTGAGTAGGTTTTGAAATTCTCACAACTCAAAGAACACACCTCCTAATTTTTATTATCAATATTTTTATATCCTCAGAGCTATCTCTTTCCAAAGTTCACTGCTTAAAAACTACCAAATCCTAGGTCTAGCAAGAGAGGTATTCTTCCCTTTTCTTCTACATCAGCTCATGTTACGTCCACATGGGTAGCCAAAATCCTATTGGATAGGCCCTATTCATCTCCATACTCTTCTTTCTTACTCCTTATAAGGTCCATGCTACCTCAAGTCAATAAGAAAGGTGAAACAATCTTTACCTTTCATTTTAATACAAAAGAATCTATTCTAAGATATAAGTAAGGTAGGAACAAAACAAATAGTCATCTTAATTCACTAATTAAGTGGTTAAAATAAATCCTCTCTTTATAATATCTTCTGAAATCATCTTTAGCACTCACACATATAATAACAATAAATACAAAATATATAATATTTTTATACACTACACGTAAATGCACCATGACACTATAAGCAAGGTGCCAATTAATCTAACTCATGATTCTTCTGTTGGATAAGTATTTGGTTTTAGAACTATTATCAATCAAATTTGATTGATAAATCCTTGGAACTTTGAATGCATACCATCATATTTCTCCAAAAGACTAACTTGAGGTTCCTTACGTTATTGAACAAGCAAATTTTTTTGGCATAGTATAGGTAGTACTGCATCGTCAAGTATAGAAGTTGGAGGTAGATGCAGTTTAGATTGTAGTACTCCAGATGTTGTATCATTACAAAGTTTTGCAACAACCCCTTCAATCTCCGCACTCTTAGTAGATAAAGTAATAAGAGCACTTATAATGGCGTCTAACTTGGATTCAAAAGATTTGGTCATACTAATATCTTGACCTCGAGCCATTTCAAGAGAAAAAATGAAAGAATCTATAAGAAAAATAATATTAATTTAGAAGAGGGTAATCAACAACCTCTAAAATGCTTTAAGACCTTCAAAGAGAGGGATGATCTAGTCTCTCACAAGAAGGACAAAGCTCCAATATTGATAAAGAAAATATCAGTTTAGAAAAGAGTAATCTGCAACATTTTAAGCGTTGATATACCTTTGAGTAGAGAGGTAATCTACTCTCTAATAAGAAAGATCCAACTTTGATATTGAAAATGACGGCAGTTTTGACAAACTGTCAAGGACACAAGAATACTGAACAAGGAACTTAAAACTAAGACAGGGTTTTCAGAAGAAACCAACAAGAATTCGAATTAAATAGATGAATATACAAACAACACCAAAAAAGATAAGTTAGAACTCCAAGAGATGCGTTGTTGAGACTGAAGAACTCTTCAACCTTGATCCCTATATATACTCATGTCTAGGATGCTTCTTGAGCGGCTACCATTAAACTAAGAAGCTTCTCAAGCAACTTCCACCAACTAGGAAGATTCTTGAGCTCCTTCTACTAATTGAGAAGCTTTTCAACCAACTTTCACTAACTAAGAAGCTTCTCAACGAACTTTTATTAACTCGAGAAGCTTTTAAAATATTCTAGAAGGTTCTATGAACCTCCAAAGTATATGTTCCTAACACCTTGATAAATTAAAGCATTAATCTTGAGGGACAATATTGGAGGCATTCAAATAAATATAAAGGTGAATTTTGGAAGGTAGATCCGTCTTCAAATTGTCCTCCCAATAAGACTTGTTAGATTTAATTTTGGAACTCAATAGTAAATACAGTATCTTATTTTATGAAGAGGGAGTATAATATTAGGTTTTGAGATGTCAACCTCTTTTGGTTCTTTACTTGGATGATTTTGTAGATCTATTAATTGATTGCTATGAATTAATTTTAAATGAAAGATTAAAAAAGATGTAGGGGTTCAATTTAGATGAATAATTAATTCAATGGATAAATATTTTGAATGAATGTAATAGATGAATGAAGGTTTTAATTTAAATGTAATATTTTCTATTGATAAAAAAATTGAGATCATATCTATTGTATGGATCAAAATAAATATTAGTTGGATGGATGTATAAAATTCAAATAATCAATAGAATAATAAATTAGATTAGATTATAAATATATATTAATTAATTTAAGATAATTAACTACTATTAATTATTATGTGGAATTTTAAGACATCTAATTGAGATGCAATTAATTCCTCTCATAATTTTTAATATTTTTTAATATTTTTTAATATTTTTTATTACTTCTAAATATTAATATTATAATTTTTGGTACTAAAAAATAAATATTTTTTTAACACAAATCTAAAAGACTTAATAATATTAATAAGATATGTTGGATTAATAGATTATTAGATATTTTTATTAAACAAAATTAAAATGTCACAATAATTTGATAGCAAGAATTTAGAATTAAGCACTTAATCAATTAAATAATAAATAGTATTTATATACATTAGTGATAATCATTTAATTCAATATTATTTTAAAAAATTATGCAACAATAGAATGTTGTAAAAAACTAAAATTACAAGTACAAATCATAAAGTTTTTTTTTTTTTCAATTTTAGTGGAAACAATTAAAATCCAATGCTATGGCAAAACAAGACCCTCAAAGCATTGAGAATAATTTCACAATTTATTAGTTGATATCTTTGAAGCTTCAATATAATAAGATATTAGATTATAATTTATTAAGTACTACTTAAAAAAAAGTTCATATAAATAGACTCTAAAAAATAGAATATTTTGATGTCAATGGTAATATTATGGATCAAAAGTTAATATTCAACTTAGCAAAAGTATAAACCAAAGTTTATTGTTAGAAGGCCTTAGATTTCTCTTAATAAATCTTTGAATTTTTTAAATTTTTATGACTAAATTTTCAAAATAATTTTTTAAATTTAGATTTTTAATAAGCTAAAAATTATTAAAATTTAAAGTTAAAATATTTTTAGACAAAAATTTAAGTGAAGAGTAATTTATTGCATTAGTAGTTGAATCACCTAATTTTAAAAAAAGTAATTTTTAATGCTTAATAATTGAATTTCTACAAAATCAAGTAGTATTTTATGAAGTATATCAAGCATAGATTAACAAAAAATATAAATCTTAGATAAATGGCTTAGAATTTCTCCTTGTTAAGATTACCTTGATAGTTTTGTCTTTTAACATCTATCTTTTTTCTTGGTTTTCTTATTCTCTAGTTTTTTTTTCTTCTTTGATAATTTATTTTATTTTTAGTAATTTTTAAATATTTTTTTCTCATTGCAATGGAATGCTTAAGCTAAGCTTGATTTATTTATTTATTTACTTTTTATTTTATTACAAAGATAAGTTTAAATAAATTATTATAAATTTTGTGTAAGTAGTATTCAGTTGATAGTTGATTTATTGTTAGAAGATCCAAAATTTTCTAAATTTATCTCTTGATATTATAAATTTTGAGATAAGAATTTGTATTAATAATCCTCTTAAAGTCAACTTTTTTAAAAGCTAAAAACTATCGCATTTAGATTTCGAATAAATATTTTATAATAATTCAAGTAAACAATAGTTTATTGCATTGGAATTTAAATCATCCATCTTTATAAGTGAAACTTTCAATACTCAACAAAGAAATTGTTGCAAATTTTAATAGTATTAAAACTTAACAAGTTAAAACTTCAAAAATCATTAAATTCAAAGCAACAAAGGAATAAAAACAATTTTTTGAAGGAAAGGTCTTTAAATAAGTAATATGATTAAAAGCAAGAATATCCTACTTCCCTAACTTTCTTAGTTGGTACATTTATATTACATGATTTAGTTTAGAATTGGTTTAATAAAGATTTTAGTTGTATTATAATAAGATTTATTTTAACTACAATCAATTATTATTTTTTATATCCAATTTAGGTGGTTGTCTTGTTTATTTTTATTTTTATTTAATTTTGGTTTTTATTCTTTTCTAATAGTAATTTTATTTATTATAGATTTAAAAGTAAAATAAGATAATATAAATATTAAAATATTAAAATAAAAAAGATTCATATTTAAATATATAATATTTGATTAATAATTAATTAATAATTAATAATTAATAATTTATATTATATTATATAAAAATAAAATAAAATTAGAAAGTATAATTAGAATTTTAATTTATATATATAGATAGATACTAAGTTTAAATGATTTTATTTTAAGTCAAATTTGATGTATAATTATAAGTAAGAATATTCTATTATTATAAATATATTTGGACTTAATATTCTTGTATTAATTCACTCCTACATATTAGATTAATAAGCTTTTGTTGTCTTTAATTTCTTAAATGATTGTGAATTTCTTTAATTTCTCTTGCAATCTATTAGGATTTAAAGGTGTATGCCTATAGATTGAAGTATGTATCAAAGACTACAAACTTGTAATTTATGAGGGCCAAAAAGTACTTAAATGGAAAAATATAAATTTAATTTTTATAAGCAATAATTATAATAGTTCCTATTTTGTATTATTTAGGATTTTTTATGCCATTTTTTTTAATAGAATCAAGCACTTTAGATTTTTTTTTCACATTGAATATTACTACAAGTAGATGCAAATGATAAATTTTAGCATTCTTAACTTTAAATTCTTAAAAAAAAATTATATTATTTATTAGATTTATAATATTATTATTTAAATTAATATTTATTATATTGCATCAATTTTTAATTAGTATATATATATATATATATAATATTAAATTCTAATATTTCATATTAACACATATTTTGAAATATTGTTAAGCTTTTGAAATATGTCTTTGTTACCATTTGAATTTAAAATTATATAGATTTTTATTTTTATTATGAAGATTATGAAGACTGTATAGTTTATGATTATAAAAAAATAATTATGAAATTTGAACAATCTTATTTTTAAATTATAAAGTCAAAATTTTCTATTAATTCCATAGTTTTTA
Source organism: Physcomitrellopsis africana (assembly GCA_036785485.1). Lineage (NCBI taxonomy): Eukaryota > Viridiplantae > Streptophyta > Bryopsida > Funariales > Funariaceae > Physcomitrellopsis > Physcomitrellopsis africana. The sequence goes on along the minus strand of JAWRVF010001528.1, from coordinate 3,938 downwards.
TTATTTTTTTTTTGAATATGTTATTATTCTTCTTATTTTATTTTTTAAATATTCAAAATAAAATTTATATTAATTTAAATAAATATAAATTTAATGATAATATTTTTTATTTTGAAGAATATTAATATATTTTAAAAAATACAAACACGATTTAATGTTCTTTAAATACAATATAGATTTATAGTAGTAGAATATATTAGACACAACATTAATTTAAAACTTATCATAAAAGATTCTTGGTGATGTCACGTATATAAAGTTATTAAAGAATTTATACAACCTTGTGATATTCTTTTTTATATAATATCTCTATATTAGTAACTATATGGATTTTTTAACAATTAATTATTCTAAAAAATTTGTGATTATCTATTTTAATATATATTATTACAAATACTAGTAATCTCAAATTTTTATGGATTTATTTATTTTTTTAATTATAAATTTTATATTTAAAATAAATATATCTATAAAGAATTTTATAGGTAAAAAAAATATAACTTTTATTAATAAATTCTAATAAGATTATTAAATTTTAATTTAAAATATATCTAATTAAAGATTTCATTTAATTCAAAGTTTTAGAAGATATATTTTAAGATATTAAAGATAGAAATTAAATTAATTTAAAAAAAAATAAAAAAATAAACAAATAAAATATATGAATAAAATTTTATTTAAGATAATTTGATAACTTTTATTGTACTAATAATTATTATTAATATATTATAACAATTTCTTTTTTGTAAAGATAAATTTCTATTAACAATATTTATTTTTTCTATTGTATTGGATTTTTAATACCAATTATGGTTATCATTCTTAATTTTATATTTTGAATTATTTTTAAAAATTAATAATCTAATTATAAAATATTTGGTTAGTATATTATTAGAGGTTTAAAAAAATATTAAAGATATAATTAAAACTAGCTATAAATAAAAAAATATATGAATAATAATATTTATAAAAAAGAATTTTTTATTTAATATTGGTGATAAAATATAGTTTTTATTTTTAATAATACAACTAAATGATATAGTGACAAGTTGGATTATTAAAGGCTTAGAATTTTTATTTTAAAAAAAATTTAATTATGGTAATTTTTAATTATAATTATTAGAATGTTTAAAATTTTAATATATATTTTTTATATTTATAAATAATATAAAAATAATTAACATGCCAAAAAAGATACAATCACTACTATCTTATTTTTTAATAAATGATAATTAAAAAATTTGTAATAGAATTTTTTTAGATTAGAAACTTTATCAAAATAAGTTAGAATATTTTTCTTTTTGGAATTCATATATAAATGTTTTGATAAATTAATGGATCTTGTATATTTTTAAGATATAAAAAAAATTGATATTTATTAAATATTATTATTAAACTTATTTCTAAAAAAAAAATCATATTATGGATACTTTTATTATTAAAATATATAAAAATAAGTTGAAATAAATAGAATGTATAGATATTATCTTCTTCACAAAAGATCAAGAAAACCTCTTAGATGTGAATTAGATCTTAAGGTTTATTTGAAAGTTTCTTATAACTACAAAAATAATTCTTAGAAGTTTTTTATATTTTATAAACTACTATAGAAGCATACTACAACTTAGATTATAAGCTTTGTGCTTTTGTAGAATTTATTAATAAGATCCTCTTATTATCTAATATATAGAGATAAAATTAATATTATTTTTAGTGTTATAAGTACTTTCCTCATGTATTAAGACTCTATAGTATCTTTATAGTAATTATTTTGGTATTTATTTTATTTTATAGATATATTTTTTAAATATTTTTATTTATTTATTTATTTATTTATTTATTTTAATATGACTATATTATATTTTGGTAATCCTATCTAAATAAAATAAATACTAATATTACTTAAATAAATAGACATAAATAGAAGTAGGTAGAAACATGTTAGATAAATTACATCCTTATCAAAAAAAATTTAAAGAAGTTTTCTAAATACAAATTAAACCTTTAGCTTCTTTTAGATATTTCATGCAACTATTAAAACTTATCTTATAAGTTTTTTATTTTTAAAATATTAAATTAGAAGCAATCTACAACTTAGATATTTGTGCCAAAAGTTTTATATTTTTTAAGAAGTTTTTATAAAGCCTTCTTAGTAACTAGTATATATAGAGGCAAAACTAAGGCCATCTTCATTCTTGTCAATTCTATTTTTGAATTTGAATCTTAATTGAAGATCTTTTAGTTCTTTTTTGTATTTGGCAATAGCCACTTTAGACCATATCTATTTCTTCTTTGCTTAATTTCTCCCTTTTTAGTAATACATGAATATATTGTCTTTTTGGGATTATGTCTAAATTCATATCCTTGACAATTGTGCTATTAAATAACAAGCATTACAAATAATTTATCAAATTAGATATATTTTTTGTATTCAATTTTTTTATTTATTTTTATTATAGTTAGACTTTTGTATATTTTTTTATTTTTTTTATTATCTAAAGTATTAGCTTTCTATTGATTGATAGCTATCTCATTTATTATATTAGTTCTTAAAAAACTATCCATCAGTAGAAAATAATTCTAAGATATATAAATCATGACTTTGAAATGTATGACAATGTTATTGTAAATGTTAAAGTGGCATGTCAGTTAGGCACTACTTGTTCACTTGTCATTATATCATCAAGATAGATGAATTATTTTTTAAATAATTTTAAAAATAATTCTACCTTACATTTTCCTGGAAAGTATTTTCACCTTGGTTTATCCTGTAGTGCAAAGTACAACTCAAATATACAAAGGCAATAAATCTGCTCCCTATGGAAGCCCAATGATTCTAAATAAACAATGATTCTTCACAAACACCAAATCTCAAAGTGATTGGACTTTCATGTGTTGCATTGTCAGATTCAACTAATCTTTCCAAAAATGACTTTCAACGCTTTGAGTTAATGTTGATTTTCATGCCATGTTTCCTACTTGCTCCATTAGTCGCATAAAATGTCCCAAAACCTTCACCCAGGCAGGTCCGTCTTCCCCTTTCTCGCATCGAAGACTGGCTTTATGACTTTTGGAGCCACGACGATGGGCCCCTCGCTCCCGGCGCTGCAACTCTGCCAGGTGCTCTCCGCAGATCGCAACGCATCAAAAGAGATTTGCGTTGAAAAAGGCATTGCGCCAAACAGGATTTGACATGGCTTTGACCTCAAAAGGTGCCGCCAGGTATCCGCTTGAGCCCACTTCCGTTTACATCTCCAGTCGTGGGGGACTCCCATCTTCAAAGCTGGGTGCTGCGAGTGTGAGAAAGGGCCCTGCTGTGTGATAAGTTTTCCCCTGGACACCGCCTTAGGGTTCCCACTTTCGCATGGGTTGACGAACCTTTTTTAAAGGTGGGGCGTGACCAGGTGCTGGGGTTCGCTCCCTGCGATCCGGCAACTCCTGCAACTGTGAACCAGTGTGGGTAGACTGGTTCCTGTGTCCGACGTCTGTGCCCGCATCGGTTGCCGTTGAGTCGAGCCACCACACCAGCCACGGCATTAACTTGCCGGACTCCTCCATGTCTCGCCAAAGGGTAGCCGACAACAAGAGCTGACGATCCAAGGGCATACTATTCCGGTCTTATCACCTGCTTCTCATCCTATCTTAGTTGGTCCAACTGTTCTCTTGAAGCCCCCAAATCCCACAACCATTGTGGTTGGTATAATCCAAAACACTCCCGGGCTGCAGCTGTATCCCATCGCTTTTATGTGATGTAAATGGTCATGAGACTTTGAGTTCACTCCCGAACGTCCATACTTGTTATTACAGCTTGTGGATTTTTTCTACTCACAGGTAAACTGAAACCCTGACGGTAAGAAGTGGACGTTTGCTGACTATTCGTGGCCCCAATTTGACTTGGAACGATTGACCATGATGCAGCTTCCAAATCAGCCCGCCCA